>PVIC010020748.1:0-29210 GCA_004025085.1 Thryonomys swinderianus
AAAAAAAAAGTTAGAAAATAAGAAATAGAGAGATACAACTTTCAAAAAAGTAGTGAACCAAGAGATGCAGGGACAGTGAAGGAGGAGATAAATAAGATAGATAAATAAAATAAAGGCGATAGATAAGAACTAAGACATATTAACCATGTACAAACTCCACATAATGAATGCACTCATGTGAACTGCAAACATGTACCCACCTCCAAAAATCCACAAAACAAAAACCAATTTCTGTATTTGCCTTCCCCTTTTCAATGGGGATGGAAGCCAGGTCATTTGCTCTGAACTACATCCCCATTGCAGTTTATTCTCTATCTTGTGACACAATCTCAGAGTCCCTAAGTTGCCAGGCTTGAAGTTGTGATCTCCCATGCTCTGGGATCACATGTATGTACAGCCACACCTGATAAGTTCTAGCTCATTAATCATAAATGCAACTTCAAAGACGACTGGAGAAAATTAATAAAAATTTAATAATACCAAAACTATGCTTTTAAAGAGTCCGTAAAACTAACAGGCATGTAATAAAAGGACAAATACAGATAGGAAGTTGGATAATGTGTGATTCCACTCAGGATACGAGGCACAGTTGTAAAGGCTGCCTGCAGGACTCTCCCAAAGAATCTTCTCTTCCTCTGTGACCTCCTTTCCCACTATCCCTCTTGCTCATTCTACCTCAGCCACACACTACTCTTTGCTTCCCAGCTGCCATTCAAAGTCACCAGGCCCACTCTGCTCCCCACAGCCAAACAGGTGGTTTGATTGCAAGACCAGGATATATGTGTCTCCATTCTCCAGTGTCCCAAATGTGCTAGTACTGCTAACAAAATTGTTCCTTACACCCTTGTAATTGGTTTATACTATGTGAAATTGCCAAATAACAGTGGTACATAAAAGAGGAGGAGGTAATCCTCTAATTTGTACAGTCACTTTCTCTCTCAAGTAAATTAATTGTGTCAAGCACCATCAAGGAAATGCAATAAAGTAAGATACAGACACTGAACAAAAACATTTGTGTCACCATAGGAAGATGGGTCTGTTCATTTATTTGCTGATGGCTGTTGTTAAATCCACAGGCATACTATAATTAACCCCAGTTACTAAAGGGATAATTATCTACTCTACTTTCCAACAACTTTATTTTTTCTTAAACAAGAGAATTGCACTGCTTTCTTCTCTCTTTTTGATACCTTATTCCTGTGCTCAAGTCATGCTTCCTTGCAGAATTTGCTAGTGCCTTTTTTCCTTTTTGTAAAGCTGGGACCTCCTATGCTGGGCAAATGCTTGGGTATTGAACTACTTCCCCTGTCCCCACTGTTGTCAGATGAAATAGGCTTTTCCAGTCTTCTGCTGGGCACTCATGAGGTGTTCTGTAACAGTGGACCATTTGCTAATTCCAACTCTCCCTGTTGTGAGTTTTCATGACTCCTGCTCTACTACATTACTGTCTCAATCTCTACCTCTTCTGTGTCTGTTTACTGCTTTCTGTCTATTAGCAGAATCTCTCCTCTGCATTCACATCCCCTGCGAGTGCCTTCTGTGGTTCACTTGTGGCACCATCTCATCTCCGAGTTCAGGTGTAACCCTTCACTTGCACCAAAAGTGCAACCTTGTTCACAAGTAGACACAGCTAAAATTAAGTTCAACACTACTTCCCCAGACCAGTCATCTTTCTGCCGTGGATGTCATTTCACTCTGTCAGGCCAAGGGACTTTGATGAAAAAGAAAACTTCTGTAAAGAGAGAACTGGAGTCTTTCTTCCATGGAAGTTTCTGCTTTTAGATTCCTGGTGTCTTCAGTGTGTTTTTCATATGCTATGCTATCTCTTTCTGTAGATGCTATGTCATTTCTCACACTGTTTCCTTTATTTGGTTTCCACAGAGCAACTATGTCTTTTCTTCAAGGCCCAACCCAAATCTTATCCAGAGCCTTGGGCCAGAGTGGTTTTCATGTAAACTTTACCTGCATTCTTTTAGTCTGAAAGTGAAGTATTCAGTGGATAGAGATATATTTCTATATATCTTTCTCTACAGCTATATAGTGAGTTCCAGAAGGTGAATACATGAATGATTCTCATGTTTTTTAATCCCTCATTATCTCATTTGATAATGATCATTAAATCGAACAGCATGGAGTCTCCTAGGCATGAGGGTAGAGAATAATCAGAATGGTTTTTGCTTAAACATTTTGGAGATTTTTCTCTCTTGTTACCTGCAATTAAATGTTAATGATTAATCATTGGAAGAATTAAAATGCATAAAACATAGTTTATAATGCAAAAGGAATGACAAGCTGGCTGGCTACACAGGCATACATTCGTATCACATTAACTAGTTCTGTAGCCCTTTACTTGAACTTTAACTTATTATACATGTAGAGCTGGGGATTTAGTAGTACCGTGCCAACCTTGGATGCACAAGGGCCCGAGTTTGATCCCAGGTACTGCAAAAAAAAATTTATTACACATATAAACTAAAGACAGTTTCACCGTATATACTGTCACATAAAGGAGAGTGTCTGACCAAACAGACAGTCTTAGTTTGAACATATATCTACTGCCACACACTACCAAAGTATTGTTTCACACTTCCAGATTACTTGCAAGAGGGAGCAAAAAGATAGATTGCAACTTGTGTCTTCATTGTCATGTGAAAGTCATGGCTGAGGACTCCGGCAGGCTCAGGGCTCTACTCTCCCCAAACCTGCACAAAACACCTTCTTTAGCAACAATTTAAAAAAAGTTGAGCATGCAAGGAGTACATGTTCTAAATATGCTAATCTGTTAATCAAAGTAAATGAGTCTTCCAAGGTTAATATAAAAAAGAGCTGTCACTATCTCTTACTTCCTTTTTTTCATTCCTCACCTTATGGCATCAGATACAACCACTTTCAACCATTTTAGCAGTTTCTCCTGGCTCTGACCTACATATTTCTAAATATTCGGCTTCTATTTATATTTGCTTCTTGATTTTGAAGCTAATTATTATTTTCTTATTTGTTTAGAAAGCTTATAGCCCCCTAGAGAGAGAGAGACACACACACACACACACACACACACACACACTCACACCCTAAGCAGTCACATTTCTGAAAAATCCCCAAAATGGTTATATCACAATTGGAGAGCAAAATAATTAGGATTTTAAATATTATACCTGTATAATTACTGGTTATAGCTCAGTTATATAGCATATTTTTCAACTTTTAATTTTTTCAAATTACTAAATATCTTATTCAAAAATATTTTTAATTCACCAGTTAAAGATTTTTAGAAGCCTCAAGTTTCTCAAAAAAATATCTCACAGTATAAGCAACAAATAAAAGCTGTCATTTTTTCCCCGTGGGGAGCCTCTTTGAAGCTGCCTGCATCATTGTTTGACTGCTCTCAAGGCTAAGCAGTCTGCCTGGACTGTCCTTCCAGGAGTTTCTTTTTTTATTATTGATTTTATTGCTACATATTAGATACACATCATGATCACCTTCAACATTGAGAATTTGTATCTGTACATGGATATATCTTGACTGTCATTTTTTGCACCCTCATGCATGGGATTCCTTCTTTCCTAAATTTCTTCTTTTTGGGAGAATTTTGCCTTTGGTTTGGTGAAACACATCTTCTAGTACCTCCTGAGGATGATCCATAGGAGGTAAGTTTCTAAGAATACTGTTCTTCTTTTTCCCTGTTTATTGAGTTTGTAGGCACATATTAGTATACATTCATCATACACATATTAGGTATACATTCATCATATACATATACATTAGGTATACATTCACATATACATTCATCATTGAGAATTTTTACCTGTACATGATGTATCTGGATTCTCATATTTTTCCATTCTCACAACTTCCCTATGAACAACAGACTTACTGAGAAAGAAATTGGGAAAACCACTCCTTTCACAAAAACATCCCTCAACATATCGAGGAATCAATCTAACAAAGGAGGTGAAAGAACTCTACTCCAAAAACTACAGCACTCTGAAAGAGGAGATTGATGGGGATATCAGAAAATGGAAAGACATCTCTTGTTCCTGGGTAGGAAGAACCAGTGTCATCAAAATACAGTCTCCCCAAACTACTGTATACATTGAATACAATTCTAATTGAAATCCCAGCAACATACTCCACAGAGCTAGAAAAGATAATCCCAAAATTCATCTGGAACCACTAGAGACCCAGAATAAGAAGAGAAATCCTAGGCAACAAGATCATGGCAGGGCATATAACAATTCCCAGCTTGAGACTATACTACAAAGCCACTGTGATAAGAACAGCATAATACTGGCAAAGAAACATACTGGAGGATCAGTGGAACAGACTAGAAGAGGCAGAAAGAACTCCAGGTGTACTAGGCCACTTAATCTTTGACAAAGGAGCCAAACACCCTCAGAGAAGGAAAGATAAACTCTTGAATAAATAGTGCTAGAGAAACTGGGTTTTAACTTGCCAAAGATTAAAACTAGATCTATGTATTTCACCATGCACTAAACTAAAATAAGAGGGATTAGAGATCTAAATATTAAAACAGAAACACTAATTCTGCTGGAAGACAGGTAAAACTCCTAGATACATTGGCACAGGGAAAGACTTTGTGAACACAACTTAGTAGCATGGGAACTAGCTGAATTAAAAATTGGGATCACATCTCATATAAAACACTTCTGCAGAGCAAGAGAAACCACCAACAGAGTGAAAAGACAACTTACAATTTGGGGAGAAAATTGTGCCAGCTGTTCCTCAGACAGGAGACTACTATCTAGAATATATAAAGAGCTTAAAAAAATTAGTCCCCCAAATTTTTAAAAGAATTTTTATCTTTACTGGTACATTGTATATACACATCATAACATGATCACACTCATTGGGAATTTGTACCAGTATATGACCCAATTTAATTCTCATTTTTTTCCCATTCTCCTACCCACCCCAGCACCCCCACCCCCTAAATACATACATTTTGTTTCCCTTTTTTTTATTACCATCACACTTTTTCTTTACCCCTCATTACTCACACCTCCACCATATTTCCCTTTGAATATTTTCTATTTCACAATAACCATCATGCATTCTAGAACTCATTAACGTCTTCAGTTTCTCATACCAGAGAAGAGATATGATATTTA
This sequence comes from Thryonomys swinderianus, assembly GCA_004025085.1. Classification (NCBI taxonomy): domain Eukaryota; kingdom Metazoa; phylum Chordata; class Mammalia; order Rodentia; family Thryonomyidae; genus Thryonomys; species Thryonomys swinderianus. The sequence continues at coordinate 5,130 of PVIC010020748.1, forward strand.
CACATCTGTGATCTATTTATTTCACTTATGAGTATGTCCATTTGAGTATAAATAACTCAAACTTATCATTCTTTTTCTTTCTTTTCTTTTTTTTGAAATAGGGTCTTGCTTTGTAGTTCAAGCTGGCCTTTAGCTCACTATGTAGCCCAGGCAAGCCTTGAACTCAGCAATCCTCCTGCCTCTGCCTACCGAGTACTGGGATTACAGCCACTACACCCAACATTGTGGTATGTGGTACTGATTGCTCATGGTATTGTTGTATATGGTTACTGGAGATTGAATCAGGGAACTTGCACTGGAACCACTGAGCTAAATCTCTGGCCCCAAACTTATCATTCATTAAGGCAGAGTAATACTCCATTTTATAGGAAAAACCACATTTTCTTTATCCAGTCTCCAGTTGATGGGTATTTGGTTTGTTTCCAAGATTTAGCTATTAACAACTGAGCTGCTATGAACGTGGGTGAACATATGTCACTATGATATGATTCTTTTAATTCTTTTTTTTTTTTTTGAGACAGGGTCTCGCTTTGTAGTTCAGGCTGGCCCTGAGCTCACTATGGTGCCCAGGCAAGCCGCCGCGAACTCAGCAATCCTCTTGTCTCTGCCTCCCGAGTGCTGGGATTACAGGCGTGAGCTACCACGTCCGGCACTGTGGTATGCGGTATTGATTGTTGGTGGACATGTCTCCATGCCCAGCATTATATGTGGTAACCGGGGATCAAACTCAGGACCTTGCGCTTGCGAGGCAGGCACTGGAACCATTGAGCTAACCCTCCGGCCCCTAATTCTTTTGTGTATATTCCTAGCAGGGCAATAGCAGAGTCAAATGGGACCTCAAATCTTGGTTTTTTAGGACTCTCCACACTGACTTCTATAGAGGTCGTACTAGTCTACTTTCATACCAACAGCGGAGAAGGGTTCCTTTTTCTCCATAGCCTCGCCAGCATTTTTTGCTGGCTCATTTGGAGATAGCAGCCATTCTTTGTGGAGTGGGATGAAAACTTAGTGTTGTTTTCATCTGCATCTCTCAAATGACCAGCACTGTCGAGTATTTCTTTATATGCTTCTTGGCAGCTTTTTCTTCTTCCTCTGGAAAATGTCTGTTCATTTCAGCTGCTCAGTTTTGAATCAGGTCTTTAAATTTGGGGGGATTACCCCAAATTTAAAAACACAATTCAAAAATGCAGAGGAAGAAGTAAAAGCAGGAAAAAAAAGCAGTGAAATAATGTTCAACATCAATGGTTATTTGAGTGATGCAGATGAAAACAATATTGATATGCCATCTCACTCCAGAAAGAGTGGTTGTCACAGAATCAACCAACATGAAGTGCTGGTGGGGCTGCAGGGAGAAAGGAACATTTCTGCACGTTTGTAGGAAATGTAGGCTGGTGCCATCACTGTGGAAATCAATGTGGAGACTCTGCAAAACTAGATTAGAGGTCCCATTTGACCCTGCTATTTTTCTGCTGGATATATACATGAAAAAAATATATACCACAAAACATGCATCATACCACAGTGACATATATGCATCCATATTTATAACAACACAGTTTGTAATAGCTAAATCTTGGAAACAGCCCAAATGCCCATCAGGAAGAGACTGGATAAAGATGTGTGTTTAATAGAATATTACTCAGACATAAAGGTAAATTAGAGACATCTATAGCTAAATGCATGCACCTTGAGGACATACAAGTGAAATAAATAGAAAACAGATGTGCAAATTCTGTATCATTTCTCTAGTAGGAGAAATTTGAAAGTGTCAATGAGTGCCACAATGTGTGATAGGTATTTTGAAATAGGAAGAAAATGTTTAAAGGGAAAAGGAGAGGGGATGGGTAGGGAAAAGCAATGAAAGGAAATAAAAATTATTATTTGTCTTAAGGTGCCATTATTATTATTATTATTATTATTATTTTGAGACAGGGTCCTGCTTTGTAGCTCAGGCTGGCCTTGTGGTCACTATGCAGCCCGGGCAAATCTAGAACTCAGAAATCCTCCTGCCTCTGCCTCTCAAGTGAGGGATTACAGGTGTGAGCCACCATGCCTGGCTAAAGTGTCATTATTACATCATTTGCTTAATTGATAGTTTTCTTGGATATATTCTACTATTTCCTTTTTTTTTTAAACAAAACATTTGAAATTGTCCGAATTGTTCAAATTACAGTTAGGCCCTGTCTCAACTCTGCCATGCAGGGGTGCTTGCAATATATACCTTTTTGGGTAGCACAGTCAAACTGTATCCAAATCATAGTGCTGAATTTAATTTTTTCAGCTCAGAATGAATTCTACTCAGAATTATGTTACCTTAGAGGATTCTATTGGTATTTAGTTAGCTGTATTTGGTATTTGAGTGGCTTTATGCTTTCCTCCCCAGGGCATCATCAAATTTTCTTTTCTGGAGTTAAGATATTCTGAAGAGCAATTAGTGCATAGATTTCAAAATTAAACCTTTTGTTCCACTTGACCCCTTGCTTAAACTGTTTTATTATTTTCTTTTACAATGATACATTAAAATATCTTTTTGTTCATAAGCTTTGTTTTCATTAATTAGAATTTGTCAAATGCTTCAAAAACTTTTGGCAGTTTGTTAGTGATCCCACCTCCTGAAATTGGTAGAGAAACATACTTATTTTTCCACCCCATGGGCTGTACTTGAAAAGTGCAGAAAAGGTCAAGAAAAGAAAGGGAATAATCACTTATCTTCCCCACTTAAGCTGCAGTTAAAATGAAAGGTTCTCTTAAAGTAAATGCATCGTATCTCCTACTAAAAGAGAATGTGCGAAACTGAAAAAAGTGAAGATCCATAGTCCTACTCATGCTTATTTGCAAGATATTCATGCTACTAGTTTTACTTCAATACAAATGAAAAAAAAATTGGAAAAAATGGGAAGGGGAGTGGAATTCTAGGTCAGCTATTACAGAATTCTAAGACAATTTTCAAGGCCCATGGAGCAGTACAACCGTAAACAAATTAGAGTGTCTGGCCTCCCTAGAGAGAAAGCATTTTCTGTATCCTCAGAGATACCCACTTCAGAATTGTGAAGGAGGATAATATCCTGGATTATGCATTGGATATTGTTTGAAATTTCTCTGGCCTGGTGTTCTGAAAAACAAATCGTAAAACAAGGATGAAGGATTGGTAAGAGGAGAGTCACTGCGCTAGAGGAGGAAAGGATTTCCATAGTAACAGATTGGCTGGAGGTGTAAAAGTCCACAGGACTCACTTTGTACTAGCTTGGGAAAACTCAACCACAATTTGGAAATTTCATACCCTCTTTGTAGTGCAAACAAATGTCCTAACTTGGATGAGGGCTCAGAAAATGGAAGATTTAATAAAATTTAACTTTCTAATGTCATCTTGAGTGTGTCTAGAGTCAGAATTTCTTATTAAGTTGGGCAACTTCTGATATTGCTAAGTGATACATAGTTCCAAGAGTTGAGAATGTTATGGACTCTGTGCTCAACCTAGATAGTTGTCTGAGTTTGACAGCTGGTGCTGTTTTGAGGAAGTCAGTATAAACTTGGCACTCACTAAGGCAGTGGCCTATCTGAGCAAAAGTCTCCATTCTGGTGAGCTCTATATTAAAAAAAATTAATTTGAATTGAATTTAGAGATACACATTTTAAAAAGTGGGGAAATATTTATAACCACTTATTCTCCTCATTTAAATACATGCTGTGGGGAGGGTTCTCTGTATGACCAGGCATTGCATTTACTGACGGTTAACAAGCAGACATAGTTTCTGCCTTTGTGGAGCTTAGGGAAATATCACTTTATTAGAGATAATTCTAAGCAGTTCATTACCTATTATTTTGGCTTTCCAACAAGTTGTACATTTCAAATGTAGATTGGTATAAAGAAGAGATTTTTGAGAGTATATTAAAGAGAAATAAGGGATGTTTGAAGAGCATAGTCCTTATTAGATTGCTCAAAGGAAATAAACTAATACATTGATAGAAATGAATAACAATGAAAATGATAGTAATAATAATTCATTGGGTGCTTTTTATACTTAAGGACTCTTCCTAGGAGGTCTATATAAGCGATAAGATTTAATTCTTCCAATAATCCAGTAGTGCAGATACTACTGCTATCTTCATTTTCTTCTCGAAGAAAAGTGGTAGAAAGGAAAAGTGATTTCTTTTCTTTAGGATGTTTGTAATGTACAGTGGACCAAGAATCAAATCTGGAGTTTGACTTTGAAATGTCAGTCTTAACTGTACACTTTTTCGGCTCCCGTCAGATTCAATGCAATTGGCCTGCATTCATGGGGTCACTATAGACCAGGGTGTAGTCACTTTTTTCAGCTGCTGGATGTGGAGTGAAGGAATCACTACCCTGAATGTCCAGCATCACTCTATGGCATATCAGGTGTCAGTGTCTGCACTAGTTATTTTCCCACACCTATGACTTAAATAAGAAGTTTATCTTAGCTCATGGTCTTGGAAAGATCAGCCATGACGGACTAACTCCGAGGGAGAAATGGCATGGTGGGAGGGCATAGTGGAGGAAGGCTGCTTAATACATGGAGACTAGGAAGCAGAGAGAAAAGAGGAAGGGAGGAAGCCCAGACAAAATATATCCTTCCAGGTCACGTGCCCAGTGAGTGATACACCACCCACCATGACTTGCTATCCTGACAGCACATTCAGTTATGAGCTCATTAACAACCCATTGATGACTATAGCACCTTTGTGATCCAAAAGCTCCACTTTTGAATCTGTGAGACTTTGGGAAGAAACTTTCTATTTAAACTACGACAGCGTCTGAATTGAAGCATTGGGTTTGTCTATCCATCTATTAAACATGCAGAGTTTGGAGAAGAAAATAGCAATCTTGATTTACTTTCACGTCAAGTAAATATCCCATTTTAAAGAAAGGGAGGTGGCTCATAAAGAGTATCCCTCTAAATATCAGCTTGAAAAGCACCAAGGCATATTCAAAATAAAGAGGAAAGATGTAACAGCTTATAACCTCTCATTGTATTTGTGTGTGTGCATGTGTGTATATGAAGCTACTGTCAAAAATATTAAATTACTCAATTAGGAAACACAAGATTAAGCCAATAAAATGTTCTAATGTGACACATAACTTCACAGATGGGACTTTAGAATGCCTTGCTGGGATTCTTCAACATGACAGAAGTATCTATTAAATGTTACTGCAGCTTGTTTTAAGATTAGAGCGAAAAATCAGCTAATAGTTATGGAAAGACTAAATGAGGTAGCTGGAAGTCAGTGTTCATGAGCAGTGATTTTGCTTTTATGATTTGCTTTGCTGTTTTGTTAAATGTTTTTCAGATGCATGAATAAGCTGTCTTAATTACTTCATCACTTAACACTAATGTCTAGTGTATACTTAGATCTATTCTGGTGGATAAACTATTATAAGAGATAAGTTCTGTGCAGTATAATAATTATATTTATTTTCATATATCATTAGTCATATATTGTCTGCTATAAACTAAACATCGGAATCCACATGGTCAACAATTTGGAAATAAACTTCAGTCAACTGGGTACAGCCACAAAATCCAATGCTACAGAGCTGTTAAAGTAGTGTTAACAAAAGTTCATAATAAAAAGTAAAACAACTCTTTTTAAAGAAATAGATTAGATTACAAAATTGTTTAAACAATATAATCTTTGCAAAATAGCTATAGAAAAATATAGCATATGAGAACATTCTAAAATGTTTCCATTGTCTCTGGATTGAGGTATGGGTATTTGTTTTTTATTTTTTAATGTTTTTTTCTCTGATTCTCCTTTCAATTATATCATAATGTTATTTTATAAATTCAATCCAAACTATGCAATTTGTTTGAGATATTTGAATTATTCAGAAATACCAGTGAAAACTTCAGTTAGTAGATTCACCATTCTATTTAGATAGTGAAAGCAGTTCCAAGATAGTGCAGTTTTAGTATTTTCAGTAGAAGTGTTCAGAATATGAAAAACTATTTTAAGAAACAAGAAAAGGAAAAGCAAAGGTGAATAATGGCCTTTTAACCTAATTGCACATGAATTAACAGTGGCGTTGGCCAAGAGAGAATCCTCTGGCTCTGCTCAGGTCCTCGCTGAGGCTGCACTGTGCCCCTCCTCCCACCTTCCACTTACTCAGCATCCTCCCTCTGCCTGGAGTTCCTTCCTTTAGGGAATTGTTTTTCCCCCAGTACGGGGACTGGACTCAGCAACTTGTGGCTATCAGGTAGGTGCATGGCCCTGTGGAGCTACATCCCCAGCCCATGGAAGTCTTGTCTTCCCACATTCCTTGCTCAACATTGTGCCCAGAAAGAATGTCATCTTTTGGATGAAATCACTCTGCTAGCACACTGCCTTTCTCCAGCGAGCACTTTCTGGGAATACAATTGTATCACAATGCATGTAATTTATATCTATCAGCCTTCTTGCCATACTTTAAGTTCCACAAAGGGAGGAGGAGTTGTGTCTGTTTGGTTCCCTACTGCTTTCCTAGCACCAGCATGGAGTCTAATGCATGAGTTCAGCAACTATTTTTTGCATGAATAAATGAATCCATCATGTTTTAGAGATGCCGGATGTGAATTTCAAATGTGTAAAAAGTCTACTGATATTAAAATTTTGCTGGAAGGAGAAGCTCAGGAATATGCTGAAGGATGGTAGTGCAGTGGAAAAGCGGGCTTTACACCTTCCCATATCCGAGTACATTAGCATCTGTGTGGGAGCAGGTGTTTTAGTACATTAACCATGTTCTTTTGGTTAGAACCGAGACTCAGAAGCAGCGCAACCTTCTGGCTGAGTGTCTAGGCCACACAGAAGACAACTTGAACTTGAAATTCAGCAAGGTATTTACTAGATCTGTTAATGCAGCATGCTAATTAAATGTCACTATGCCTCCTTTGACACATCTGTGTAACAGCATTAGTATCCATTAAGATTATTGTAAAAAGAAAACTAGCAAATGCGTATAAAATTCTGAGCACAAAGTCCTGGAACATTGTAGGTGTCTAATAAGTCTTAACAGCAGCAATTATTGTTAATAATAATTTCACAATTCCTAAACGCTTGCCAATTTTCTTAGACAAAATTTCCTCAATGACCACTAGGTGGCACTAAGGTAAATTTAAAATATATATATAACGTCCTATGTCCGTGTCAACAAAAACGTAGGGAAAAGTAACTTCACACATTTTTAATTGTGACTTGATAACTAAGGATTTTATATTATTTTATGCAAAAATATCCTAGAAGAGATCATGTTTGACTCAGCTCTATTTCCATTAAGGTTTACCATGCTGCTTTTTGTTAGAAAAGATTTTGTTGATGGTTCTGAATGAATCTGCGAAGTCATGGCCACCATGAGGCCATTAAAACCATGAACACAACCAAAAACACGTTACTGCTTTGTAGAGACCAGTAATGTGACGAGGTCAGTGGTGATTGGGAAGTAAGATTTTATGAATGGCCTGAAGGGAAGCTGAAGACAATGGGATAATTATCAAGTCTGGAATAGATGAATTCACAAAAGAAGTGCCTCGGAGGACTTTGGGAAAGCCACACACTTCCCCATCCTGCTTAAGAATACTGCACTGGCAGAAAGGTGTCTATGGTTTCCTAACGTTAGTCAACAGGTGTGATGGTGCATGCCTGTAATCCTAGCATTCTGGAAGCCTGAGATAGGCAGACGGCAAATTGAAGCCCATCCTGGACAATATAGCAACTTAGTAAGAACTTGTCTTAAAATAAAAAAGTGTCATGGGGATATAGCTTAGTGAAAAGGCCTTGGGCTTCAACCCTGAGTTATGTGCCCCAGCCCCAAAATAGAATGTAATTGAATAACAAAATGCAAATGTTAATATCCTCCTCAAAGTCATTGCAAGGAACATAAAAATTTAACATAACTGCTTCTGGCTGGTTATTACAACTTTTACTTGTAAATATGTTATCTAAGGTATTACAGAAGATCTATGCATTTAAAACTTTATTAATCAGAAGAGAATAACCTAGACTCAATCTCAATGGGTTGTGTGGTTTATGCACATAAATTATTGCAAATTTTTATGGAAAGGGAAAGGTTGGATTTGTTATGGTGGCAATGAACCTGCAGTGAGAAATCATCAGATTGGCAGTCTTATTCAGTCTTTGATGTGGATTTTCAAACACCTTAATTCACGCTCAGCTGTGAACACCATGGGGCAGCAAAGATGTTCCATGCCACCTCTGAATTTTCAAAGTGAAAAGAGCACCTACAACATGGCTTCATATACTGTTCACATACTGAACAAGTGTTCAGTACATTTTGGTTGTGCAATGAATGGTGAGGCATCCAGTCACTTAAATCAAAGAATCCCATTAGAGGTTATTTAAAGCTATTTTGGTAAAGATGCTGTAGTCACTTGTAATAAGATACTCTCTTTTTCTCTGAAGAAATGAAAATATAAAAAGAGTAAAAAGGCAAAGTCAAGTTAAAATAAGGTTAAGAACCGTAAAAATCAAGCCTGGGAGATAATCATAAAGCAAGCAATGGTGAGGACAGTGGTATGAATGCTTTGCTGCTCATGTGGAAGCAAAACAGTATAACTGGTAGTCTTCATCTTGTGAATATCAAAGTAAATGTATGTCTGCAAAAATGAAGAATTGGGCCCCAGCGCTTGGGAGAGAGAAGCAGGAGGATTGCTGAGTTCGAGGCTTGCCTAGGCTACATAGTGAGCTCAGTGCCAGCCCGAACTAGAAAGTGAGACTCTGTCTCAAAAGAAAAGAAAATAATGCAGTATAACAAGAAGACCAAACCCACCCCAAAGTTCAGTTTGGGAACCTTAAGTTTAGGAAAGTGATACGTTTGAAAAAGAAAATTTAGAAAAGAATTATTATTCACAAGAATGATTCACATAATGCCAGATCCCATACAGTACACTACAAAATTTCAAAACCTGGAATACAAATATACTAAAAATAACCTACAAATGAGGGAGACATTTTTCTTTGTTGATATAATACCTGGAGACAAATGTAACCAGAAGTTTGCTTAGTGAGCATGGAATCAAAAGCAAGGGGGATTCATTGATGACTGAAAAGTTTTATGAAGTTTGGAAATGTCTTCTGTAAAGAGCCAGACAGTACATATTGTAGATGACATGGTTCACTGGGCTTTTGTTAAGAATGCTCAGCTCTGACACTATAGTGCAAAATCTGCACAGACAATGAATGAAGGAATGAAGATGGCTGGTCTTCAGTAAAAGCTATCTCAAAGAACAGGATTTGGCAAGATTTGGCCCATGGATTGTAGTTTAGCAAGTTCTGATGAGTGATATTAGGTCCTGTACATCTGACCTTTCCACAGTGATGTCTGGCTTTGCAATGGAGATGTCTGTCCACATTAGCTTCTTCATATTTTTCAACTGCAGCACTCTCTCCCTTAGTTAAATGTCAAAATTAGCTGTTGTGACAAGACTTTTTGTAAGCCTCTGTGTCAGTAACTCTTTCCTTAGTTGTGATAATTCCTTTAGTTGTCAGTTTTCACTTAGGTGGCTCTCTGTCTTCTTAGAGTTACCCTGCACCTGAGTTTGGTCTCACTTAATGTTTATTTCCTATTATGGTACCTCAGGGTGTGGTACCAGGGTGCAAGTAGAGTATTGCAGAATGGCTTTCAGTTTGTGTTTGGAATGCTTATTTCTCCCAGGTCATAGATCAAGGAGAACACCCTTAAATTGGTCAGATCTGAAAGTCCTACTGATCACTTTGGGGCACAGAAACATCTTCAACAGGTATTTCTTGTATAATGTGCTTCTGTTCAGAAACCCCTTGCCTACAATGATGACTTTGAGTCTTATCTATTTTATCTTTCAGCTGGTTTCCATAAGTGTTTGGGTTCCATCTCTTTGATTCATTTTGATTTTTGCTTAGTACCTGGTGAGAGAGATGAGTCTAGAGTCAGTTTTCTCTGTGGATAACCAGTCATGATTTCTCTGCCTGACTTTAGGGCCTGTGAATTTGTGAGATGTCCTGCTTCTCCAGAAACCATTCTGACCATTCCCCAAACTATGATAACTGCCCAACCTAAGGCATATCCTTGCTCATGTTGGTAGACAAGTAAAGCAGTCAGCCTTCTGGTTACTGATGAATGTAGGTAGAGCTGGGGTTCAAGCAGACTGTTGGACTTAATGTTAACACTCATGGGCCTGACTTCCTACTATGGAGAACTGAGTCTGTGTCCTCCACAATCTGAGCAACAATGTCTCCATGGCTCTATGTCTAGCCCGCACCCTCTCCAAGGAGATCTCCCATAGTTGTTTTTACCCAGCCACTTTGGGAGGCTAACACTGGAATCCTTGAAGGTTTTATCTAGTTCTGTCCTTTCTCCCTGGGTCTACTGGTCCTCCAGGCTTACTTTCTTTTCCTGACCATTGGCCTACCCTAGGATAAAGACTTATCGTAGTTAGTTGTTCCCTGCCTCTACTGTCTTGTGCCAAGAGGAAGCAAAGTGTAGATTTGGTTTGGAGATGGTTGCAACTAGGTGGGACTTTCTGCATCTTCTCTTCTTCTGTCCCCTGGAATTAGCTTTGTCCATGATCAGGTCACTTGGTTGCATGGTGCCTTTTCTGCCCTGTCCAAAGTGAGACAAAATGAAGAGCCAGCTTGGAGTTGATAGTACCATAACCCGGCACAGAATATACAAGCATGAAGATGGCCAAGGACCACCAGTGCAGCTCCATTCAGTCTTCAGGGATAGCTCTGTCTGGTAGTTTTAATTTTTTTTTGAGACAGGGTCTCGCTTTGTAGTTCAGGCTGGCTCTAAGCTCACTATGTAGCTGAGGCAAGCCCTGAACTCAGCAATCCTCCTGCCTCTGCCTCCCAAGTGCTGGGATTACAGGTGTGAGCCACCACATCCGGCACTTGGTAGTTTTAATTTTTGAAAAAGCTTCCTTAGTAAATGTGTTACTTAGCCAGTTTTGAGAACAGCAAAGTTTGTGAGCCTCCATTTTCTCACATGTGAAATGAGATCATGGATAACTTTCAAATGCTTGTTGAGAGTATCATGTAGAATTATACACATAAAATGCTTTGGAATGTGTAAAATAGTCTAGCGATATAGTGACAGGTTTTATTGTCATGACCTGCTTGTTAGTGGTGTCACAAAGAGACTTTTGGCAGGGTGAAGAGAAACAAAAAGTAATGTAAGTCAAAGTAGAGACCAAGGTGACAGAGCTGAAGACCAATTGAAGCCATCTATTTTGCACTGAAGAGTTCTTATAGAGCATGGCACTGGAGGCCATGATGGAAATAGTCCTGCACACAAAGCTGAATTTCTAGTGAAGAATGGAGCTCACATCCATTTGAAGGTCATGCGACCCTGCATTCCTACCTTGTAATATTTCATTCTTCCCATAAGGTCTTTCCCTATGTCATTGTCTCCAAGTGTTCCACCTAACCTATTTTCCAGCAGGATTAGGGTTTCTGTTTTAATATTTAGGTCTCTAATTTATTTTGAGTACCATGCTGTTTTTATCACAGTGGCTTTGTAGTGTAGTTTCAAGTTGGGAATTATGATATTTCCCTGCTATGATCTTGTTGCCTAGGATTGCTTTTGCTGTTCTAGGTCTCTTGTGGTTCCCAATGAATGTTTGGATTATTTTCTCTAGCACTGTAAAATATATTGTTGGGATTTCAGTCGGGATTGCATTGAATCTATATAGTAGCTTTGGCAGTATGACCATTTTGATGATATTTGTTCTTCCTACCCAGGAACAAGGGATGTTATGTCTTTCCATTTTCTACTATTCTCTTCAATCTCCTTTTTTAGAATGCTATAGTTTTCAGAGTAGAGATCTTTCACTTCCTTTAGATTGATCCTAGATGTTTCATTTTTTGGATGGATGCTATTGTGAAAGGAATTGATTCCCTCATTTTTCTCTTAGTGAGTCTATTGTTTCTGTACACAGGGCTATTGATGTTTGAATGTTGACCTTGTATCAAGCTATGGCACTAAATCTGGTGATTAAGATTAGTAGCCTTTTGACAGAGTTTCTAGGATCTCCTTTGTAGAGCTTTATGTCATCAGCAAATAATGCAGATTTAATTTCGTTCTTACCTATACTTATTCCTTTCATTTCTCTTTCTTGTTTAATTGCTCTGGCTAAGGTTTCCAGTAATACATTGAACAGGAGTTGTGATAGTGGACATCCTTGTCTGGTTCTTGATCTTAGTGAGAAAGCTTTCAGTTTTTGACCATTTAATATGATGTTGGTTGTTGGTGTCTCATAAATAACTTCTATTGGTTTGAAATAAAGGTAATTTATTCCAATTTTATGTAGGGTTTTAATAATGAACGAGTATTGGATTTTGTTGAACTCTTGAAGACATCAGCATACAAAAAGACTTTATGAACAAAACATTAGTAGCATGGGAACTAGCAAAAAGAATCAATAATTGGGATCTCATCTTACTGAAAAGCCTCTGGACAGTTAGAAAAATCACCAGCAGAGCAAAAAGACAACCTACAATATGAGAAAGAATTTTTACCAGCTATTTCTGAGACAAAATACTACTATCTAGAGTATATGAAAAAATTCTTAAAAATCACTCAAATATTAAAACAGAAACTTTAAATCTGGTGCAAAAAAAGGTTAGGTAGTGTTCTTAGAGACATTGGCTTAGACATAGACTTTACAAACAAAACCTCTATAGCACAAGAACTAGCAGAAGAAATCAACAAATGTGGTCTCATCTTATTAAAAAGCTTCTGCACAGCCAAATAAACCACCAGCAGAATGAAAAGACAACCAACAATATGGTAACAAAATTTTACCAGCTGTTTCTTAGACAAAGGGCTACTATCTAGAACATATAAAGAGCTTAAGAAAAATCAGCCCCCGCAATTTAAAGACCCAGTTCAAAAATGGGCCTCTGAAATGAACATTTTTCAGAGGAAGATGTAAAAGCAGCTAAGAAGTATATGAGGAAATGTTCAATGTCACTGGTCATTTGAGAGATGCAGATGTAAACAATACTGAGATTTCATCTCACTCCACAAAAAATAACTGTTATTTCAAAATTAGCCAGCAACAAATGCTGACAGGGCTGTGGAGAAAAAGGAACCCTTCTCCATTGTTGGTGGGATTGTAGAACCACTTTATGGAATGTACAACCACTATGGAGATCATTGTGGAGATTCCTCAAAAAACTAGGATTAGAGGTCCCATTTGACATTGCTATTACCCTGCTGAGGATATACATGAAAGAATTACAAGATTCATATCACAGCAACACATGTGCACCCATGTTTATAGCAACTCAGTTTGTGATAGCTAAATCTTGGAAACAACCCAAATGCCCATCAATGCTAGACTTGGATAAAGAAGACTTTTAAAGAAATAAAATGGAATATTACTCTACCATAAAACTGATAATCTTGAGCCATTTATACTCAAATGGACATACCTTAAAGACATAATCATAAGTGAAATAAATAGGTTACAGGTGTGTAAATATCATATGTTTTCTTTGGCATGAGAAGCTGAAGATGTAAATGAATTCTAGAATGCATGATAGATATTGTGAAATAGCAAATATTCAAAGGGAAATAGGGCTTACAGGTAAGTAATTAGGGGAAAGAAAAAATGTGATGGTAAAAAAAAGGAAACAAAGTTTGTGTGTATAGGGGTGGGGGCTGTAGAGTGGGTAAGGGAAGGGGAAAATGAGATACTGATACAAATTCTTAATGCTGAGCATGATCGTGATGTGTATATATAACGCACCAATAAAGATTCAAATTAAAAAGAAAAACACCCCACCAAATTTCAACACCCAATTCAAAAATGGGCATCTGAAATGAAGTACATTTTTCAGAGGAAGAAGTAAATCAGGGCAGCTAAGGAACATGAAGAAATGTTCAACATTACTGGTCATTCAAGAGATGCAGATGAAAACAACACTGAGATTCCATCTCATTCCACAAAGAATGGTTGCTATTACAAAATCTACCAGCAACAAATGCTGGCAGGGCTGTGGGGAGAAAGGAACTCTTCTCCATTGTTGGTGGGAATGTAGACTTGTGCAACCACTGAGGAGATCAGTGTGGGGATTTCTCCAAAATCTAGAATTAGAGTACACATTTGACCCCGCTGTTTCCCTGCTTTGTGTATATGAATTAAAAACATCATACCACAAAGACATATGTGTAACCATGTTTACAGCAGCTCAGTTTGTGGTTGCTAAATCTTGGAAACAGCCCAAATGCCCAACAGCAGGAGACTGGACAAAGAAGATGTGGTTTTCTTATAAAATGCAGTATTAGTCATAAAAATGATAAATTTGCATCATTTATACTCAAATGGAAGTAACTTGAGACATACTCATAAGTGAAATAAGTAGAACACAGATGTATAAATACTGTCTCTTTTCTCTAGAATGAAAAGCTGAAGTTGTAAATTAATGCCAAAATGTGTGATGGGTAATATGAAATAGGAATAAAATGTGCAAAAAGAAAGGGGAAAGGGTGTGTAGGGAAAGCAAAGAAGAGAAAGAAAAATTTAATAGTAAAAAAGGAAACAAAGCTTATGTATATAAGGGGTAGGGGTTGTAGGAATGGCAGAGGAACAGGAAAAATGAGAATCAAGATGTGTCATATACAGTTACAAATTCTCACCATTGAATGTGATCATTATGTATACAAATGTACAATAAAGTCAATTAAAATATTTCATTTTGCCTGTCTCTTTTCAAGAAATTGTAGGCAATTGGAGGCCAAGCTAAGTTTTATCTTTCTCACAGATGCTTCTATCATATTCTGGTTTCAGAGAAAACTCTCATCAAATGTGGAGGATCACAATCTTTAGGCTTTTTTATTGTGAGTACTTGATGCCTCTCAAATGGTTCAGCAGCAGAATGGAGCTAATGAAAGATGTACTTCTAGTACTTTCTCTAGCATATATGTTATTACACTTTTCTTCTATTGCATGGAGAGACCTCCTATATACTCTTGGATTACCAGGTGTATCTCATTCCTATACAAGTCATAAGGAGATAATTCAGTGAGAGGCTAGATTTGAAATCTATTCCAATTTTCTTTCCTTTTGGAGGCTTTTATAAATGCATCTCATTGTGAAACAATGCCAACTCACTTACGAGCAGTGTCATCTTGTTGTCAGGAGGAACAGTTTAGCAAATTTAGTGAGAGAAAACAAGCTGGATAATTTGCAAAGATAGAAAGGGCTTCAGTTGATGGATATATTTTCCAACTTGTTAATTCCCTGTTGCATAGACAGTCTTTGACAGTTTCTGACTGTTCAAAAGAATGTCCCTTAAGTGATAGTGACTTGAGAAAACTTCAGCCATTTCCCATATGCCTACATATCAAGGAGCTGGTTGATACTTTCTTTTTCTCAAAATATTGGCAGATAAGAGAGAAATAAGAGTTTTACACTATTTCAGGACTGTGTTTATACTTGTCTTCTTGACTGAAGAGGTTCATGAATCTTGCATACCCAGGCCCCTAAGATGAGGCACTGGTTTCAAACCCCAGCACTGCAAAAAATACAAACAAAACCAAATGAAAACAACCAGCAAACAAAAATTAGTGGAGACTATAGTGAAGGGAACCCACTGAAGATGTACAACATCAACTTTAGGCCTCAAGAAACCCACAATATTAGTGCTTTGTAGAGTTCCTCAGTTACATTTGTAATACCTAGAAGAAAAAAAAAGGACAGGTGTACATACCTAAATGAAAGGAAGGAATTATATTTTCATCTATTTGACAACAGAGTCCGAACGATGATTCAAAAGCAATATGTGTGGTTTTACACACTCACAAGTGAGTACTTATTTTCCTCTAAAATTACTGGAAAGTTTTCACAGAATCTAAAACTGTTCTGGATCAGGGAGCCCCTTCTCTTACTGGTGATGATCTCTTGTCTGATTTTCTTTATAGTTTCTAGCTTGTTTTTATGTTTCTGCTCACCCTGCCCTCAATTCTGGAGTTCAGGCTCCATCTGAGAAGTGCCTGTGTGACACTGGTCCCCCGGCTCCATCCTGGCAGGGTGATGTCCTGTCAAAAGAATAGCCATTAGTCATTCAGTCTTCACAGTGGAACAACTGCAAGACAAACAAACCTTACTTTTGATAAGCTCTGATTGCCTACCTCTGCTTAGTTTTTCTATTTCAGTACCAATCTATTTACAATCTCTTATTAAAGACCCCCCCAGGAATAATAAGAGAAGAAAAGAAGTAGAGAAAGGAAAGGAAAGGAAAATACTTTTCTGTATCTTTATGTTGCTTTCAAGTGAACTGGCTTTTCTTGAAGGTATAATTGTTTAGTCAGCTTTCCCACTGCTGAAACAAAACCCTTGAGAGCCACGATTTAAAGAGCAGAGATTGATTTTGGCTTAAGACTTTAGAGGGTTCAAGCCTCGGTGGGCTGGCTGCAAGGGCGGAAGGGCATGGTGGAGGAAAGCTGCTTAACCCATAGCAGCCAGGAAACAGGTGGGAGGGAGAGAAAAGGACAGAAGGAGAGAGGGAGGGAGGGAGGGGGAGGGGGAGAGAGACCAAATGGAGGAGTAGAGGACAAAAATAGATATTTTTAGGTCATATCCTGTTACCAACCTCCTCCAATCACTTTGTGTCTTGTAACAGTATGTTCAGCTATGAACTCCTTCACAGAACAATCTACTTACTGATTAATTCAGAGCTTTCACATGCAGTAGCCTTTCAAAGGCTCCACCTCTGAAAACATGAGACATTGGGTGACATTTTGGATCAAAAGCATAACAGAAATATCTGATTCTGTTTATAACTGATAGAAAAATTTAATTCCCCTCAAGTTTGCGAAATAGAATTTTCTGAGTTTTATCAATCAGTATTCCAGTAATTTAGCCAATCAAATCTTTTACTAGAAACTGTGAAAGGGGAAAATCAATAAAAGAAGGAGAGAGTAGAAATAAACCTTTTGTAAATAGAGGGAAACAGGAGGTTGAAGAGAGAGAATGGGAATGGGCAAAAAAGGAATCAAGCTATATCATGTACTGGTACAATCCTCCTTTGATAAATGTGATTATTTGTATATTTGAATTGTATTAATAAAATTAATTTTTAAAAAGAGGTAGTAATATCAGCCCCATTATCACCAATCATACCTACCTTTCTGGCTTCTGAAAGAAGGCTGAAGAGAAAGGAAATTTCTCACTGTTCTCTTGGGTTTTGGGGCAATTTTCTTTCTCCTCCCTGTAAATTACCAGGAGGTGCCAGCAGACTCGTGTCCAAAAATAGTGTTTTCAGGAGGAGAAGCCTGGATTATTTTTGCTTCCTATCTTGATAGCTTGTTTTTACACCTATGTACTTATTTAAGCAGGGGAAAAGGATTTGAGACAGTGGCTCAAGGGGAGGGGAAAATAGTAGAATATCTACATGTTGATACATGTTATGTCAAGTAATTGCAAGTTTTCCAAAGGCTTGTTGGAAACAACAGAAGATAGCTTGGTCCAGTATTCCTATCCTCACCCAGGCAGTCTAGGTTCTGGTGTGGACACCTCCACAGAAAAAGGCTGTGGAGCTGACTGCTGTTGGAAGTTGCTGGGGAATGACAAAAGAGATCGAGACAGAGCTAGCGCTTCCATGGAAGGAATTCTGCAGTGAGGGTTTCATAGACCCTTTACACAAGTCTCAAACAGATGCCATTTTAATCTTAAATGTCTCCCCAAGACCTGTGTGTTCAAGTCTTGGTCCCTGGGTGGTACTTTGGGAGGTTGTGGAAGCTTTCTGATGTGGGAGCTTTCTTAGTGGGAGGTCTTAAGGTCATTTGGGATATTCCCTTGGAATTTTAGTTCTTTCTACTTTCTTTCATTTATGCCTGGCCATGAGATGAGTGGGTTCGTTCTACCATGTACTTCTGTCAAAATGTTCTGCCATACCAGGCCCCAATGCAACAAAGTCAAGTGTTCATGGACTAAAATTTTCAAAATTATGAACCAAGATAAACCTCTCTCTCTCTCTCTCTCTCTTTCTCTTGAGACAGTGTCTCCATCTTATTGGAGTACAGATTTTCAAAGGAGATGTTTATTAACCTCTGGACTTCTGCAGAAACTGTGGTGATTTCTAATTTATAATAGCATGGATTTGAGCCTTTTTTTCCCCTTTGTTTGATAAAGTTGGCTAAGGGCCTGTCAATTTTGTTTATTCCTTCAAAAAACCAAATCTTTGATTTGTTTATTTTTTATATTGTTCTCTTAGTATCCATTGCATTAATTTCTAATCTGATCCTTATAATTTCCTCTCTAGTACAAGCTTTGGATTTGTCTTGCTCCTCTTTTTCTAGTAGCCTGAGTTCAGCATTAATTGTTTATTTGAGCTTGGTCTATTTTCTTGGTGCAGTTGTTCACTGCTACGAATTTCCCTCATTGAACTGCTTTAACTGTATCCCATAGATTCCTGTATTTTGAACTGGGGTTATTATCATTTCGTTGTAAAAGCTGTTTAATTTATTCTGTGACCCATTGGTTGTTTAGCAGCTTGTTATTCAATTTACATGTGTTTGTGATGATCTTGGAATTTCTTTTGTTATTCTCTTCCAATTTCAAGGCACTATGGTCTGAGAGTATGTAGGGGATAACTTCAATTCCTTTGGATTTACTTAACTATGTTCCATGAACTAGAATGTGATCTATTTTGGATAATGATCCATGAGCAGCTGAGAAAAATGTATATTTTGACTTTGTAGGGTGAAATATTCTGGAGGTATCTATTAATTCCATTTGTTCCAAGGTTTGGTTCAGTTCAAGTCATTATTGATTTTTTATTCAGTTGATCTGTCTAATTGTGACAGTCTAGGATTGAAGCCCTATAACTATTGTATTAGTGCTTACCTGGCTTCTGATCTCCTCCATTAATAATTGTTTTACATAGTTGGGTGCACTGGAATTTGGTGCATACATTTTTATGAATGTCATCTCTTTTCCTTGGACTGTTCCATGAACAAGGATGTAATTTCCTTTTTTGTTTCTCTTAATCAGTTCTGGTTTGAAATCCATTTTTTTCTGCAAATAGGATAGCCACTCCTGCTTTTTTGTAGCTTCCTCTCACATAGAGAATTGTTATCCATCCTTTTACTTTCAGTCTATGGCTTTCTTTCTGAATTAGGTGGGTTTCTTCTATGTAGCATATTATAGGGTCTTGCTTTTTAATCTATTCTGCCAGTGTGTCTCTTAATTGGAACACTGAGGCCATCGACTTTAATGGTCATGACTGATATAGCCTGGTTTATACCTGTCATGGTGTTCTTCTGTTCTTGGTTCTCTTATTCTTTGCTTTTCCCCTTTCCATTCAATTTCTTTTCTTGCCTAGTGAATTCACTCTGCTAGGTCTCAGGAGTTTGTGATATTCATCTTTTTTTTCCCCCCAAGATATCCTTTACAATGTTTTGGAGTGCAGGTTTTGTATGTGTAACATTTTTCAGGTGTTCTTTGTCATGGAAGCATCTTATTTCCATATTGATTTTGAAAGATAGTTTTGCAGGATCCATCAGTCTAGGTTGGAGGATGTTTTCCTCCAAGACGTGAATCATTTCACTCCAGGACCTCCTTGTGTTGAGTGTTTGCATTGAAAAGAGTGCTGTGATACTGATGGGCTTCCCTTTGTGTGTGTGTGTGTGTATGTGTTTCTTTTCTCTGTTTTCTGTATTTCATTTTTTTGGTTGGATATCTGGTACCTTGACAAGTATATGCCTAGGTGTAGAAATTTTATATCACAGTCTTTTGCTGTTCTATATACCTCATTTATGTGCAGGTCCAATTCTTTTCCTTTTCCTATGAAGTTTTCTACCATTATATCTGTGAAAGTTTTAAAAAAATGTCTTTTCACTGTCTTTTGCTTCCTGCATGACTCCAATCAGTCTTGTATTATTCTTTGAATTACTTAGGATCTGTTGGATTGATTTATCATGGTCCCTGGCCATTTTCCATAACATGTCTTGCTTGTTCATTGGCTGCAATCCTGTTCCCTACATTTGAAATTTGGTTTTCAGTATCACTCATCCTACTTTGCAAACTTTTGTTGTCATTTTTAATCCCCTGGAACTCTGCTTGAATCTGTTTAAAAGGTTCCACTGCTTTCATTATCTCAGATTCTGTATGTCCCCAATCTCTTCTTTAATCCTATCTTTCACTATGGACAGTATCTCTGTTTTCATCTCAGAGATCAGTACTGATTTCCATTTTAGTAGATCTACTTTTGTTACCAGCTTAGAGCGCCCTGATGATTGAGCTTCAGTTTGCTCCATTTCCCTTTTCTCTGAATTCTCCTGTGGTGATGATCTTTGTATCTGGGTTTTTCAATTTTTTCTCATTTCTATTTTGGTGTCCTGTGCTGAATCACTGCATGACTTCCTGGGCATTTACCCAGACTCACTCAAATGGGAATGGAGGCCCACAGACTTCTGGTCTGGTGACCTCCACAGAGTTTACGCAGACTTGTCCAAATAGGAATGGATGTCCCACTGGCTTCTGGTCTGGACTTGATGGCAGGAAGGCTGAAGTCACAGGGCAGCATTTGCTGCATTAGTCAGACTCTCCTACAGAGGAATGGAAGTTCTGCAGGCTTCTGCTCTGGTCCCAATGGCAGAAAGACTGCTGGCCTGTGGTGGTAGTCCCTGTGCAATCTCTGCAGTGCTTACCCAGACTTGTCCACATCAAAATGGAGGTCCTGTGGGCTTTTTGTCTGGTTCCGTTGGCAGAAAGGCTACCAATAGGTAAAACTTCATTCTTTCTTTCACTGCAAAGGTTTCATCTTTGCATTGCCTCTTTACTTGGTGAATATTTCTCACAGAAGAAATATTTGTGTTCTCTTTCTCACAGCCTTGAATGTCACACTCCAAGGACACCTCCCAAGTCTACACATCTCAGCAGCTGGTAGCACAGAACACATCCTTTAGAAATGTTTTCTGACTTCCTTGTCCTGTGAAGGTGGCTGCCCCGGGGATAGTGCAGAACCTGCTTTCTCAGGGGAAAACCAGCACTTACAGAGACCTGAGCTGTTGAAACCCAAAGTCTGGGTGTGAATGCTCTGTTCATCTTTAATGGAAGTACTTCAGTAAAGTATATAGCACCCTGTTTTTTTGGGGAAAGGAGAGCTCCATAGTGATGATTCATTTTTGTTCTCCTTCAAACAAAAATCAGACTTTTTTTTTCTTCTATAGCCTTTCCAACTGGTCTTCACTTCTCAGGCTTTAATTCATTGTAAGAAAAATGTTTTACGGATCCACCCAAGTAAATATTCAATTATTTGGGATCTTTGTATCTACTCATTAACTTAAGAAGACAAAAAACAAATTAAAATCTTGATTTTGCTTATTAGCCAGACAGTACTCATAGATTAGATGGACTGAGATAAAAACAATCCCCCCAGAGACAATTTATATGTGATAAAAACACAGAGGGATTTGTGTGATCGGAATGGCAGCTCTCCTTAGAACATCTGAATCACACTTGAAAGGCCTGGCTCATATCTCTGAGTGGTGCTTGAGTTGAACTCAGTCTGTAATTTTCTCAAAAGCAATTACTAATGATGGGTCTTTTTGAAGATGTAATGAAATTGTTCATCATCACAAAAGCTCTTTCCAGCAGACATGAAGACTCTCATGGAAACATTTGCTAGGCTCAGTGTGTTTTACTTTTTAGTTGCTTTGAGGTTGCTGCCACGTAGAGAAGCAGGCAGGTAAGTTAAGAATCTGAAGTGAGGGCCAGAGATTTAGCTTAGTGGTTCTGGGGCCTGCCTCTCAAGCGCAAGGTCCCTGATAACCATATACAATGTTGGGTGTGGTGACTCATGCCCACCAGCAATCAATAGAACATACCACAGTGCTGGGCATGGTGGCTCACTCCTGTAATCTCAGCACTTGGGAGGCAGACAGGAGGATTGCTGAGTTCGAGGCTTGCCTGGGCTACATAGTGAGCTCGGGGCTAGCCTGAACTACAAATGAGACCCTATCTCCAAAAGAAAAAGGATCTGAAGTGAACTAGAATAAAAATTCCATTGCTGAAAGAACAATGATGAGACTTATGTTTTCTGAGCAATCCAGGTTTAGTACGGACTTGAATCCACCAAGTGCTCTCAACCTTTCACATTTCTCCAGCTGAGTGCCAGCACACCAGGGTCTCTCTTAGCATTTAGAATCACAATGCCCTGAAAACTGCTAAATGCAGCTCTTCAGGGCCAGTCCTACCAGGCCTGTCACATCCTGTATTCTGCATCCTCAAGTCCATGAGCACATTTTTCTTGGTCTCTGTCATACTCGGTTTTGAGTGCTGTCTTTGTCACTTCCTGTGTTACCTTGTGTGAATTACTTAAGTCGCAGAGGACCACAATTGTTTAGGTATGAGGTGGAGAAAATCATGCTAAACAATAGTACATAGCTCATAAGCGTGTTGGGAGTATTATGTAAGTTAATGATGCAATATCCCTGGCAGACAGTTCTTGTCTAGTGAACATAAGTTATTGTTTATCAAATGAGAAAGTTGGAGTAGTCTATTGGTCTTAATTTGAATGGGCATATAATTTGGGGAGACTGTTAAAAAGTAGATTTGGGGAATTGTTGTCCCAGTGGATCTGAAATTTAAATCAGAGAATCTGTATTTTTAATTAATTAAGTAATTTATATTTTTTTCTTTACTGAGTTTATTGGTACATTTAAGATATATGTTATAAGGCAGAGGATTGGGAAAAAGTGAGAATCTGTATTTTTAGATAGTTCCACAGGAAATTTCCATGCAAGTACACTGAGAGAACTGTTGGAACTGATGTGAGATTTCCCAGGATCTTCTGAAGAAGCTGAAGCTCTCCAGACCAGTGTGAAGTACAGAAAAGAGGGAATTAATTTGTGATTAGAGATGAATCTGCGGCAATATTCTGAAAGCAGAATGATCACAATTTGATGGAGAAGTGGAAGGGGGGAGACAGAGCTTATCACAGCAGAGCAATGGCAGGCACAGTGACTCAGAGGTTGGAAGGGGCAGAAAGTGTGGCCAGGAATGAGATCTGCACAACTGAAGGAAAGAGAGGGAGGGGAGAGCAAAGACAATAACAGTTAACCAAGAAACTCAGTGTGTGCAGGGGGCCTCCACACCCCAGGGAGTGGAGGGAAAAATCATTTTTGTGACATTATGTGTGGTAAGCCAGAGACTGGACTGCTTATTATGGTGCAGCTAGCAAAGCTCAGGGCTGGGCTCATTAGAACTTGCATTAAAGTGACAGCTGCTAGAACAGAGAACCAGCAATAACACCTCTAGGGAGTTCTGAGTTACTCTTCATTGAATTTTAAAACGTGTTCAAGTCTAGCTCTGGGGACTTTCATAGGGCCAAAGTAGCTGTAAACATAGATATTTCACCAGCAGGTAGTGAATAGAGACTTTACCCTTGAGCAACAAAGTATAAAGTATGCAAGTTCTAGTAAAAATTGTTGAAAAAGTGTGTAAATATTTAAATATACTCCTTCTACCTTTCCAGTGTTGGTGGGAGGTGCATCTAGACCCAGTTCCAAGACTTCAGATTCACTCTTCTCCCAGGGTCTATTTTCATCTTCCAAATATTTGCTAGCACGCTGGTATATAAAAGCAGTGGGGGTGAGGGTTCCTTTGACTTACTACAGGGCCCTTGCTGTGTGTGCTTGTTGCCCCAGCTTGTTAGGCAAGAGTTGCAAGAATAATCATGTCGAATCCCAGTGCCTTCACTCTGTTTTCTCTAGAGTGGTTGTGGAGAGCCAAAGGGCAACCGCGCCCAACGATGGCGCTGAGGATTAGGCATTGCCTGATCAGCTGGCTTGCTTCCATGATACGGCCGCACGACCCCGCAGAGAGATGCAACCACGGAGCACGGGTTTGAGCCTTATTATTACCACCACCACCTGTATAGGTGCTTGTATATCTTCCCGTGGGGGCCCTCCCACCGAGCACGGGTGATGTCGATCAAGGCCTGTGATCAGCTGCTGCATGCGGAACTCGTGGAACCTGGGTTGCCACGTGTCCTCCAGGCATTGGCCTGTGGATATATATGCTGGGAGATGCTTGTAAAGAGAGCTTTGGCTCGGGCGCGCGTTCCTGAATAAACAGCAGA
>PVIC010020749.1:0-17570 GCA_004025085.1 Thryonomys swinderianus
GGGTCCTGTCGGTGGGTGAGCTGCACCAGGTCCTTAAACTCCGGCTGGTCTGGGAAGGTCTGAATCAAGCATGAAAGTATCGTGGTGTAATCTTGTTGGATACTCTGCACATGTCAAGCAAAAGAGAAAAGTTTTTAGAAAGAATCAGGAGCTGATACCAGAAAACACTGTCCTAAAAAAGAAGTCACTGTAAAATAGAAAATATCCTAAGGGAGATGGGGGGTAGGGGTAAATAATGAGGGGAAAGAAAAAACTGGGATGGTTAAAAAAAAAAGGGGGAAACAAACTCATATACCTATATAGGGGTAGGGGGTTGTAGGTAGAGTCGCAGGAGAATGGGAAAAACTGAGAAGTCATGTCAATACTGGTACAAATTCTCAATGTTGAGTGTGATCATGATGTATAAATAAAATATACCTATATCACAATTAAACAATAACAACAACAACATATTTCCCTATAAAAATGAAACACTTGTACAATTGTGACCAATTGGCTCCTTCTGGCTCCTATGCTCTGTGAAAAGCCACTGGTCACCGATCCAGTTAGTTGCTTTAGTTCAGTGTGCCATGGCCGCCTGCTTTTCCACACAGAGGAGTGGCGGAGGGGCCCAGTCGAAGCAGCACAAGTGCACCCCACGCCGTCCCAGGACGGGCCCCATACCTCTACCGGGCTCTTCAGCCCCTTCCTCAGCCTTTCCAGGAGGCAGTGGTGCACGACCTCCCGGTAGTCCTTCTCCGTGACGCTGAGGGCGGCCAGCTTCCGGATGATACTCATCAGGCACATGCAGGCGTTATCACTTAAGGACATGTCCCCTAACTGGAAACAAGAACACAAGGACTCTACATAGTCACTATTCACAAACAGTCCACAATGTGACTCTGGGAAGGGTGACCTCTGTCACCACTGTCTGTAAAAAATCCGACAAGTAAACGTCTCACCTGCTGTGAATCTAATCAAAAACTGATGGAGGGCTGTGCAGAGGTCAGCGGCTGACCAAAGAGCCCACCGCTGAGAAGTGTCACTCAACCTCAAGGAGGATGATCAAGAGCCCTTTAACTGGCTGACTTTCTTTTTTTTTTTTTTTTTGCTTTTTGGAGACAGGGTCTTGCTTTGTAGTTCAGGCTGGCCCTGAGCTCACTATGGTGCCCAGGCAAGCCGCCGCGAACTCAGCAATCCTCCCGTCTCTGCCTCCTGAATGCTGGGATTACAGGCGTGAGCCACCATGCCCAGCATTATATGTGGTAACCGGGGATCGAACTCAGGTCCTTACCCTTACGAGGCAGGCGCCGGAACCACTGAGCTAACCCTCCGGCCCCTGGCTGACTTTCTAAAGCAAGCAGAAGTCAGGGCTCTCTAACACCTGTGTTCACCGCGATCGGCCTCTGGGCACCACTACACCCAGAGCTGCACCCAATGCTGGCGAGCTGCCCTGGGCTGGAGGAGCTGGCAGGAGTCACAGGCAGCAGCGGCTCTACCGGCCTGGCTTCCTGGCCCCCAGCACGTGCTCCACATGGTGACTGTTTCCTTCACACACGCCACAACCTTGCCACCAGAGGACAACGGAGAAATGCTCTGAGGGCCACTGACTGCACTGTATGGCGGAGGTGAGCCAGGGCATCGCTACCCCGGTCTGTGCTTACTTAGCTTGGCAATCTGCTGCCTATAATTCAAACACTTCAGTGCAACCAAACCCTCCATGAGGAAGGCACACGACTGGCAAAGAGACCTCCTGATGGAGACCCCAGTAACTGGAAGTGACAGGACTGTATCAGATTACTGCACAGCAGACTGTAAGAAAATAGTCAGTGGAAAACAGTCACAGAATGGGAGAGAATCTGCCAATTTCTCTTCTGACGGAGGATTGAGATCTAGAATATAGAAAGAACCTAAACTACTCAACACCAAAAAGTCAAATGGCCTAATCAATTCATGGGCAAAGGAACCAAACTGACACTTTTCAAAAAAAAGAGGTGCAGATGGCCATTGAGGACAGGAAAAATGCTCAACATTGTCCACCCTCAGGGAGATGCAAATCAAAACACCACCAAGATCCCACCCCCTCATTAGAGGGGCTGGATCATTAATGCAGGAGGTAAGACGTGGGCCCGAGGATGCTGGGGAAATGACCCCCTCTCCACTGTTGCTGCTGGGAAGGCAAATTAGCACCACACCATGAAAGGAAAATGGTAGTTCCCAAAATCTAGGAACAGAGCCTCTACACGATTGACATATATAGCCCCTTGGTCACAACCTGGGACTGAGGTAAGCATAATACCAAGGGAACCTGCACACCCACATCACTGCAGCCCATGGGACAGGCAGGCTGTGATGGTGTCCATCAACAGGATAAGAAAACGTGCCCCCCCCCACTGGAGTATTATCCAGCCATAAAAAGGAAAATCTGTCATTTGTAGAAAAATGGATGGAACTAGAACAAAATAAGCCAGATGTGGAGAGACAAATATTGCAGGTTTACCCTAAATGAAACCCACTCATGTGTAAGCAAGATGTGCCAATAAAAACATGAAGAAAAAGAAGGGAAAACATGTACTATAGAGGGAGCATAAACTTCACATGCTAAGATATAAGGAGACGCTGGACCCAGCCTGTGGGAGTGTGGAAGGAGCACTCCATGATCACGGCGAGGCCCACACCACCACGGCCTATCTGACTCACAGGGCTCCGCAAGCCCAGAGGGAACGCTATGCCCAGGGCTGTTCCTCGTCCCTCCCTCCTTGCCCCCTGCTGGAAACCTGAATTTACTTTTTCTCTCTTTGGACTTCTCTATTCTAATACACAACTTGACCTTTTCAAAGTGCCTCTGTACATATTGTTTTACTTGAAATATCTGCTTTCCAAATCCTGAGAACAGGGATATCTTTGCCAAACAAGAAACTACACATCCAGCGGAACTTTCATACTAAAGACCATGGTCCCCCCCTCAACAAGTAAACGCAGAAATGAGGCCACTGAATTAGGTAGCTGTACCACAAAACAGTAAGAAGCCACTGACGCGCTTCTGCTGCAGACACTCACCTCCATGTTATAGAAACAGTTGTGCATAACTGGGATCAGGTAGTTAACATCCACGGACTGCATCTCTCTAATGTAACAGGTGATTGTCTGGAACTCGGCGAAGCGGACATCAAAATTGATGTCATCAAGATGCCTTTGATCAAAGGCGTTCAGCTACAACAAACGACGTTTGAAATCATAGAAATGAGGATGTGTACATCTCAAATAGACAAAAAGGAGCGTACACTGGAGGCCAAGAGAAGCAAGGGTTCTTTCTTACCTTGGTAACATCGGTAATGTATTTTAGTCCACTTTCAAAATCAGAAAGACCCTAAGAGAGAACAGAGCATCTTCAGTGGGTCCTCGTGTCTCTCCCTCCTCAACCCGACCCCCATCCACACTGGCACACAGAGTCGTGTGTGTGCCCAGCACTCTACATGACATGATCTTTTAAAAACAGTGCTGTGCAGCCAGGCATGAGTGCACACCTATAATTCCAGGTAAGGCAGGAAGACCACTGTGTGCTCACTGCCCAGCGAGATGCTGTTTCTTACTCACCCCCCAGAAGAGGCGATAGGGGCTGAGAATGAGCATCACACACCTGGAAAACTGTACACAGCAACTGTCTCGACAACTTGTTCTTAATGATGGAGAAGAGTCTGGCCAGAGGCCTGAGGAAGCTGGTGGGGTCCAGGCAGCACTGCAGCAGGTTCTGCACTGTCACCAGGATATCGACCTCTGTGTCCTTGAGAAGAATGAGGGAAAAATCACATTTCAGTCATTTATGGAACAAGTCCATTTGGATTTTCATATATTACAGCACAAGAAATAATTATGGATGAGTAAAAGTACTAATGGGAAACTAATGTCCTAGTCTTGTAAGTTTTTCACATTTTAACAAAAAACCTACGATACTATCTCTAATGGTTTCTTTAATTCTAACAACATGTGGTTTTGAAATATAACATCTCTAGCGGTCTGGTCAGTGGTAGTGAGCCAAGGACTGTGCTGTACAGGCTGTCTGTGCCACTGAGGTCCTAGAGGGTCTGTCATCACCACTCTAGTCCAAAAGCAAACAGAATAGGTCTGCTGATGGAAAACAGACACCTGCAGGGCACACAGAGCCATACCACAGGCCACGCCGCTCAGCCTCAGGGCCCTGAGTCTCCCGAGGATGTGCCCCGGCCAAGAAGCACATCAGAGCTGCTGGTTCAGTCTGCACATCAGAAGCAGAGTGCACAATGTGCTCCTTGGGTTCCATTTGTTATTGGTCCCAGCCACAGAAAAACTCCCGCCCTGATTGGAAGTTGAGTGGAGGAAAGTGAGGGGTTAACACTGCCATGCTGGGCAGACAGTCTTGGCCCCTCCTGCTCGTCCCCACTTCTGTCCCAACTTCTCCTCTATTTTGAGGCTTTTTTTTCTAGGTAGTTCTCTACACGCTTGGGAAAACACATTGCCGATACAACCGTGAGCCTTCCAGGAGCCTCCCGGGCTGTACCTGCGTGAGGCCACCGTGGTGCAGGAAGGGGAGGAGCAGTGTGGTGAGCACAGAGCTCTGTGTTGGGTCCCTCAGGAACTTGCTGATCCTGGAGGAGGAAGCGGTGGGCACGTTAGGAGATGCGGGCGGCACCCCGTCTTCCTGAGGTCAGCCTTGTGGAGAGGAGCACCAGTGACCGGACACAGCTTCTGCTCTGCCCCACGCAGCTCTGCTCAGACACTGCTCTCAGGCCCCCAGGCCGCGGCTGCCACCTCTTCTCCTTCACAGTGTCTACACCGCACAGGCAGGTTACTGATTGGTGCCGGCTGGCAAGCCACTATTTCTTATTTTGCAAGGATGTTACTTTTTTTTTTTTTTTTCTTTTGAGACAGGGTCTCGCTTTGTAGTTCAGGCTGGCTCTGAGCTCACTATGTAGCCCAGGCAAGCCTCGAACTCAGCAATCCTCCTGTCTCTGCCTCCCGAGTGCTGGGAATACAGACGTGAGCCACAATGCCCGGCTCTACTAAACCTTTTAAACGTCTTAGCACCACATTTGAATAATTGCAAAGTGAGATGAAAGTGTAAAAAACTGATACCACACCTTTCAACACCAACACGTTGACTTACTTTGAAAGAATACCAAGTTCCTTGCTGACTTGTGCCCTATTTTTTTTCTTTTTCACCTTTTCTGCACTTATTGTGGCTTCACTGAGATACTGAAGAATTACAGGCACATGAGGTAGAATCAATCTTCCTCCCATAGTGATAGACTCTGAAACAGACAGTGGTTAAAGCTTTGATTTTTAAAAACTCTCTTAAAGATAACTGTACAGTATCTTCTGGGTGACAGATAAAACTTAGTAAACTTCTGACTCCAAACGAAATAATTCTAAGTCAAAACAACTGTTCTAATTCTAGTAGTGGATAAACAGTGCACCTAAGAGACCCCTGAAACCACTTTTGCTAACTGCAGGGACTCTGGGACATGGCTGGAAGATAGGAGTTGAGGAGGGGAACCATCTGGTCACTTCCAGAAGGCATCTGCCTTCCTGTCCTATAAACAAGCTGTGCTCCGACTGCACAGGGGAACTCTCAGTGTGAGCGAGCACGGGTTCCTGGAGGAAAGGTGCTGATGCGCGTGGGCCTTCCCTCTCTGGCCTGCCCCCCACAGCCCAGCGTCACCATGCAGCACACCCACCAGCTGTGTCCGCTGCAGGCTCGGCATACACACAGCCAGTCACCGGCAGGCTCGGTACCGCATCTGTGGGCTCGAAGTCGGGGAGGGTCAGAAGGTCATCAACCACGTCCATCACGATGCTGGCTGTGGCATCGGAGAGATTCTTAGCCGAGAGGACTGCAAAGACGTTGGTAAGGATGTCACACTCTGGGTGCCCCGGCTTCTGTTTGGCCAGAAAAGGGAAATATCTGCAAGAACAAAGCCACTGTCATGACGATCTTCTCATCGTGTTTATTTCTAAAATCATGTCCCGTATGAGCTTCACAAATGTACACGTGGGCTGCAGATGTAGCCAGCAATGCCGCATCTGCCTATCCGGAGCTCAGGCCTCAGTATAGAAAAAAAAGATAAAAACACCCAAATCTATGTGCGTGTATGCACACAGGCAAGATCACTTAAAAGAGGAGAGACTTAAGCTTAGGGTATTAATTTCCAACATCTTGTATGTTACGCTGTTTATGTGCCATACTGTACTTCTTCCTTAGTCCTAATATGTCTATGACATCATACTAGTTCCAGGTAACAGACTTGTCTGAACCCACCGCCGACATGTGCCAGAGGAGATTTAAACCCCAGTCTAATTACAGCCTTGTTCCTACATTTTTTTGTTTGTTTGTTTTGAGACAGGGTCTCACTTTGTAGTTCAGGCTGGCTCTGAGCTCACTATGTAGCCCAGGCAAGCCTCAAACTCAGCAATCCTCCTGCCTCTGCCTCCCGAGTGCTGGGATTATAGGCGTGAGCCACCTCGTCTGGCTGTTCCTACGTTTTTGACTACATTTGCTTTGAATGATTGTCCCACCTTAAGTCGGGGGCTGGGGTTTTACCTCGCATTTCTGCTCCAGACACTGATGAGCTTCAGAAGAGGAGTCGGTGAATACTGACTTTCAGACCCAAGCCGGCAGATCTAGGGAAGAGAAGAAACACATATAGGAAAACCAAGAACAAGCAACATACTCAGCATGGATTGCATGGCATACACCTGCAAATCCCAGCACTCTGGAGGCTGAGGCAGGAGGATTTCCATGAGTGTGAGGCCAGCCTGGGCTCCAGAGTGAGTTCAAGGCCAGCCTGGACCACACAGTGAGACCCGTCTCAAAGAAACAAAACAAAAACCACCTACAAAAAGAACCTGTATGGAAGCCAGGCTGCTGGATCAAATAGCCAAGGGACAGAGATTAACATGCACTGTTCGGGTACCCTGGGGACTAGTGGCTGCTGCAGTGATGCCAAGAATGCTGGGGCCCAGCCAAAAGTGGCTTGTGGAGATGTGCAGTCATGGTGCTCCCTGTGCTGTTTGTCCTCTGACTGCAAGTTCTGCACAGTCAGAATGTTTCTGCATTGTCTGCTTAGGATGCTTACTAAGTTAACCTTCCTTCTTCTCTTCCCAAGGCTAGCTACTATGGCCTCCACCTCCACATGTGCACTATATATAAGCCTGTGTGATTCTAATAAACTTTGCTATTGGCCACCAGTTGGTAGTCAGTCCATTACCTAACTGTCAGTTACTCCACTGTCCACGACTACCAGCCATCTGCTGGCAGAACCATTGTTTGTCCACGATTGTGCTCCTGGTCTCCATCAGGGGAAGAAGTCAACAATGTACTTACAAGTCGGATGGTCAAAAAGGTCAGGGCACAAAGCAAAGGGAAGTGGCAGAGAGGGTGCTGGGAAGTTCTGGATACCTGTCTGACTCTCAGCACCCAGCAGTGACCACCAGAGAAGTCAAATGGGAGAAGTGAGACTGGGCATGGTGGCTCACACCTGTAATCCCAGCACCTGGGAGGCAGAGACAGGAGGACTGCTGAGTTTGAGGCTTGCCTGGGCTACATAGTGAGCTCAGGGCCAGCCTGACCTACAACGTGAGAGACCCTGTCTCAAAAAAAAAAAAAAAAAGCAGGGAGAGTGAGGTAGTCATGTATCTCCTCTAGAGCCTTCTGCAGGCGATGTGACAGTTAGGCACAGTTGGCTCAGAGACACAGCCAGATTCACATTAGCCTCTACTATAAATGATACAGTAGTTAGTGAACCAACTTGGGATCTTTAGTTTAGTGGTAAAGAAGAAGAGTATTCTAATAACTTCCAAAAATAAGCTAAGTGGTGGCATATGCCTATACTCCCAAAACACTGAGAAGCTGAGGCAGGAGGATCACAAATTCAAGTATACCCTGGACAACTTAGTGAGACTGTCTCAGAATAAAAAATAGGGTGTGGATGTAGCTCAGTGCGAGGGCCCTGGGTCCAATCCCCAGAACCACACATAAACAAGACTAACTGCTCCAGAAATAAAAGAAGGCTGATGTTAAGAGGAAATACCACCATCGCTTCTCGGCCTTTTGGCTAAGATCAAGTGTAGGAAATACCACCAGCAGCCTTCATAGCTAGGACATAGATTACATTGGAGAAACGACAGCAAAGGAAGAAGCAGAAAGTGTCCAGGCAGAATGCAGAAGCCAAGCTTTACCTGGGGCCAAACTGCACCGTAAAACACAGCATCGATCTCTTCAGCTCTGAACTGGTAGGATTCCCAGTCCAGAAAAATGTCAGTGACCATTTTGATTCCAAGACGTCGTAAATTTTTCAGGGGGTTAATAAACCGCAGCTGTATCTGCAAAAATAAATTTTCTATTAAAAAGAAACTGCTGGATCCCCTCCACACATCCACCCCTATGGCCCCTGATTTCTAGACAGGTCCCCAACAGAACTAGGGGTTCTGCAGTTACACTATAGACCCTGATTTGCCCGTGAAGTTCAACTGAGCGTGCATTTCTCACTGAACAAGAGAAGGGGAGAAAACCCCAAGTGGTGAGATGTGCCCCACACCCCTGCCCAGGGCACAGTAACACAGTTGTCCTCAGGAAAAGCACTCACTGCCCAGCTCCTCCCAATGGACACAACATTCTGCTACCACAGTCCCTTACTTAGGTCAGAGAAAAAGAAACCTTCAAGTCAAAGGGACTTCTGTTTTCATTCTTGTATTATTCTACCTTTGTTAAAGCTACCACTTAAAAATTATTTTTGTTAAAATTATCCTAGGCAGCTGGATATGGCATTATACACCTGTAATCCCAACTACTAAGGAGGCTGAGGCAAGGGGATTCCAAGTTTGAGGTCAATCTCAACGATTTAACAAGATCTTCCCGCAAAACGAAATGTGAAACAGGACTAGGCCATAGCTCCACACTGGAGTGCTCGCCTGGCACCCGCAGGTCTGGGTTCTGTCGGGTGTCCCTAGTGCCACAAAACCAACACAAAGCCATTCAGGGAGAGGCTGCTTGGCTGTGGGAGGAGGAGGAGAGTGAGGTGAGGCACAGGGCTCTGTGTACTTGATGTGAGAATGCGAGTTATGTCAGAACACTGTCGGGAGCCCCAAAGCTGGGGGTCCGCAGCGCGCAGGCGGCGTCAGGAGCCTACGCTGCCGCCCCTGCAGGGGTCTGCTCTGTGAGACACAGAAGCAGACATGCGACCGAGGTGCAGCTCAGGGCAGGGTGTCAGAGGCATCTCCACATATAGGGCTACAAACCCTGGTCCTGACCTGTACCCAAATCTCCCTGTGGGGAACTTAGTCAACTTATGAGACTAAAAAGTACGAAATTTCCAGTAGGTGAGGAGTAAAGCAACTCAGAGGAGATGCAACTCTGTCTTTCCACTTGATCACCACATCATGGATGTGAGACAGGGGCATCCACCTAACTGTCCACCCACCCAACACTCCGTGCCACCAGGCAGCAGGCTCTGCTGCTGAGCTGCAGCCCACCTTCCATGACCTTTTATTCCTGAGCAGGGTCTTACTAAACTGCTGAGTGTGCAGGCTGGCCCTACACCTGTCATTCTCCTGCCTCAGTTTCCTGAGTAGCTGGGGTCATGGGTGTGCACCATCATGCCCTGCTCTGAAACTTATGTTTATGTGTGACCTTATTTACATAAAGTCTAACACTGCCTGTAATTTATGAAAACAACAAAAATGCTCCCATGGCTGGGCATGGTGGCTCATGCCTGTCATCCTTGCACTCAAGAGGCAGGGGCAGGGGGACTGCCAAGAGTTCGAGACTTGACTGGGCTACATGGTGAGCTCAGGGCCAGCCTAAAGTACAAAGCGAGACCCTGTCTCAGAAAAACACAACAAAACAAAAAACTAAAAAGAGCTCTTATCTGCGGTCAAGTTATCACAAATAAAATGAAGGGGAGATTGTCATCCAGAGGTGTCTGACTTGAGCAGCACATCTGGAGTCCCAGCGAACAGAAATGAGCAGAGTGCCTCTGTCCACCTGCCGCCAAGCCAGTTGTCACCTCATGCACCAGCAGGACCTGGTCATTAACTCATGGCGTGCATCACCGAGGGATGATGATGGCACAGGAGGGGACAGTCCCGCCACTGTGCTCTGTTTCGCTCCCAGGGCTGTGTGTTCATCAGCAGCTGAACTGTGTTTGGAAGAAGATAAAAAGCCCCGGTGGCATCTGAACAAAGCCGCAGTCCGTGCTCACTTGGAGGGAGGAGCAAGCCAGCCCTTGCACATGCCCTTGGGAGAGTGGCGCAGTGTGGCAGGTGGCAGCAGGGAGTGCGCAGGGAGGAAAGGCTGCCTCCGCTGGGCACCTCCCCCTTCCTCCCCATTCCTCCCCCTGGCCCTTCAGCTCTCCTTCCCAGATTCTCCAAGTCTTCCTCTCGGTTCCTACTCCTGCCTCTCATAGCCTCTTTTCCACAAAGGGACCAGGGCGACAGCTGGGAAGCCCCACCCAGTCCTTATCATGGACCCTGACACCCTGAGGTAGCCACCCTCCTGTCATGGCCTCCTGTTCTCTGGGCTCTAGCTACTTCCACCTCTTAGGACTGGCATGACTACCCCACCTCGGTGATTCTGCCCTGGTCATTTACTTCATGATGTCCGCACACTGCCCCAAAAAAGCAGCCTGAAACTCTCACTTCTCTTTACTGTATGTGAACCAGTTCATTGGGTATATCATAAAAAACCAAACAAGTCTTACCAAATGTGTCTATCTGCCATTAACTAAGGGCTGCCAGACATTAAGTGTGGCCATGACCCTAAACTCCAAAGAGGACTTACTTACACAGGCTTCAAAAGCCCTTCAGTTAAGTGACTTAACACACCGATAAATAAACTAAAACTTACATGAGTCTTTCTGCCCCGCACGCCCTGATCTCTCCTGCAGTTGGGAACATGGCTCAGGAGATGGTTGGAGACCTCGGCATGCCCGCCTCTGCTCAAGAGCACCGCAGCGAGTCTGGCCCGGTGCCTCCTCCTCAGAGCTCCACTCAACTGTCCCATCAAGGACGCTGGCGGAGGTGCCTGACCCATGTCCTTGCACTCGGAGGAACAAGGGGGGGACTGTCCACCTCTTTAGGCTCCTGTAGTTAAAATCTAGAAAAGGCCAGCTCCAAGAGGCCTTGAGCTGGGGTACTATCCAGTCGTACCTCCTTTCAGTTACTTTCTAAAGTCTTACTGGCACATGTTCGCAGTACATAATGATTTCACTGTGTTCATTTCCTTTCTTCTTACACACTTTGTAGTTTTCATTTTCTACTTAGGCCTAAGTACATGAGTGAAGATCCTCATTGCATGGAAGATAGCTCCCCCAGCATGAGATTCAACCCGGGCGATGCTGGCAACTTGGGCCTCAGCTCCCCAGCAAGCAGACGTGCAGCGTGAGGAGACCACGTGGCTGTGGCCCTGACCTACCTTCTCGCGCTGCTCCAGCGCCAGGGAGGTGGTGGCCGTCACACAGAGCAGGATCTGCAGGATGCGGGGTAAGTAGGTGCTGATGAGGTGGCTGATATTCTTCAGCACGATCTCCAGGCTGCTCAGGACGCCGTGCTGCCGGCCCAGGGGGAGGACACGGGACAGATCCAGTTCTTCCACCGCCCGCAGCACTGCGGCCCGGCACTCTCCTGAGGGGCAGGGGGCAGTGAGACCGCGGCCACGGACAGTGGGGTCTGGCCAGGCACAGGCTCGGGCTCAGGCTGCACCGCTGTTCTTGTAGTGCTGACTGACATCGGGGAGATGGGAAGGCAGATCTTCAGAGGCCTCCGCAGATGGGGGATGGAGGGAAGCAGCCCCTCACAGACATGGCTCCCTGGGCTCCTCCTCCGGTTTGATTTTAATAGCCAAGACTGAGGCCCCACAGCGGCACCCCCCCCCCACCCCATCCTACTGCCCTGGGCGGCTTCCCATGCATCGCTCCGGGCTGTGCTCAAGGACTCTGCAGAGCTCAGAAGCACAGAAACCGTCTTGTTCTGCGATAGATCCCTCAAAGGCTGAGAACCATACATTGCACTTCTCTGGCACTCCCTGGTTACGAAGTATAACAAGCCCCACATGGGGGGGGGGGCAAAAACTCCCACAGTACTGGTTTCAGAATTAACCGCTACTCTGCAATTTTTTTTTTTTTTTTTTTGCTTTTTGAGACAGGGTCTCACTTTATAGTTCAGGCTGGCCCTGAGCTCACTATGGTGCCCAGGCAAGCCGCCACGAACTCAGCAATCCTCCTGTTTCTGCCTTCCGAGTACTCTGAAATTTTTTGTTGTTGTTCTGTTTTGTTTTCTGTAGGACCAGGGAACCTAGGGCTTCTGTCTGAGCTACATCCCCAGCCCTTTTTCTGTTACTTATTTTCAGATAGCTAAGTTCCCAGGGTGAGCTCAAACTTGTGATCCTCTTGCCTCATTCTCCCAGAGTGCTGGGATTACAGGTATGTAGCATCATACCTGCTCTTATTTATTTTTAAATTTTGTGAGACAGGGTCTCCTTGCGTATTTCAGCCTGGCTTCAAACTCACAGTAATCCTCCAGCCTCTGCCTACTGAGTGTTGGGGTTATAACCGTTGGCCACTATGCCTGGCTAATTCTTTAAAAAAAAAACACTGTTCTCTCTTTATTAAAAAGGGTCTCATTACATTTTTCAGGTTGGTCTCAAACTTGTGTACTCAAATGATCCTCCTGCCTTTGTCTCCCTCGATACCTGGCTTTAAGTTTTACATAAACCATCTGCAACCACATCATGAGGTTTCTGACCCATACACTTAAGTGGCCCATCTATGACCATATCTCTTTTATCTACCTCTTGGAATGAGGTTATACACTGAATACATTCAATAGGTCCAACCTCCTTCACAGGCCAGTGATATACCATACAAAAACATGTGCCATCGAGAAAAACACAGAACCTGTCAGCATCTCAGCTACATCCCAGACCAGTTTGTAGAGAGGGTCTAAGTCACTAGATTGCTCAGACTAGGCTCGCATTTGTGATCCTCTTGCCTTAGCCTCTCAGGTGCTGGATTGTAAGTGTGCACCTACCTTGCTGGGCTCAGACCAAAAGTTTCCAGTTAAGAAAGGAGTAGGTTTGAACCCCAACCTTCCAACTCCCAGCACCTCTCTAACCTCAGTTCCCTCATTCGCAAAGCAGTCATGTAGCGAGAGCCCACGTGGCTGTGCTAGGGGCAGCTGAGCTGTTGGTGGATATTTCCACTAGACTCAGTGAGCGCGAGCGTCGTCAGGCCCCAGGACAGCAGCGCAGGGCGACAGGCCCCTGACCCAGAGTAGTAGCTGTGGTCCACAGGCCCTGACTGAGCCGCGGGTGCTCGCTTGTTTCCAACTCAGCACAGGGCCTGGCGCTCACACAGGCATCCGCTGGACAGGGCGTGGCACATGAACGAAGATGTGACCAGTTGGTGGCTTGTTTCAGCTTCTCAGAAGCCCACGCTCTATTTAGAAGACACAGCCACCGCTTTTCAAACACCTGACACGCATCTGGAAAGAGCTTGTGTTTCCTAGGGCGCTCGGGAGGAGACCATGGGGAGGATAGACCAACCGCTGAGCAGGACACAGGCTGGCAGTTACCGTTTCTGAAGTGCCGCATGGGCTCCGACAGCAAGTCCAGGAAGACCTCGATCTCTGCGGGCTTGGTCCCCGCTAAGAAGCGCAGAACGATGGCTGTGCGGGTGCCCGAGGCAGACTTGCCTTGGGTTTTGCTCCCGGTTTTGTTCTTCATCCGCCCATACAGGATTCTGGAAAGCCAGGAGAACGTTACTGTCTGCCCTTCTACTGTGCAACTTCGTTTTCTCTTTTCCTCACAGAGTGGCAGGGCAACTCCAAGTGGATATATTCTCAAACAAGGAAACAGGAAGACGGACACTAGGTACTTTAACATAGTTATGACAAGAGTAATAGCACTCGGCTAAGAGGAAAGAGGAAGAAAATAGACAAAGGCCAGAAAACTTTCCTTTGTGTGAGAAGAAAGTAATAAAATAGGGAAGGCAAAGGTAAATTAACCCCTGAAAAATAAGAACAAGAATACAGAGACTAAAAACAACTACAAGCAAATAAAGAAATTGCCATGGTGGCAACAACAGAGAAAATGGAAATTAGCAGGAGGAACCTAGAAAGAAGAAATCCTCAGCAGACCAATGACCCACATGCGATGCATAGATTTATAGGTGAATTTTTTTAAACTTTCAAGAAAAAAACTAAAACCATGTTACAGTTTAAAAGCAGACAGGAAGAGGAAAACAATCTTTTTTTGCTAATGATGATGGAAACAATACTGAGATGGGTTAATGAACAAAAGACAAAATACAGAAAATCGTGTACTCATTTTGCTTATGAAAATTAAAAGTGCTGCATTAAAACCAGAAAAGGCTTATCCAGGAAATACAACAGCTGGTAAAGTCTTTTAGATTAATGTAGATCAGCGAAAAGTTAATAGACCATTTAACACACGTCCTTACCATCAGACACTGCACTGATTCGACGTTCAAAATCTAGACAGTGGGGGTGCCGGAGGGTTAGCTCAGTGGTTCTGGCGCCTGCTTCGCAAGTGCAAGGTCCTGAGTTCGATCCCCGGTAACCACATATAATGCTGGGCATGGAGACTCACGCCCACCAGCAATCAATACCATACCACAGTGCCGGGCGTGGTGGCTCACGCCTGTCATCCCAGCACTCGGGAGGCAGAGGCAGGAGGATTGCTGAGTTTGAGGCTTGCCTGGACTACATAGTGAGCTCAGAGCCAGCCTGAACTACAAAGTGAGACCCTGTCTCCAAAAAAAAAGGAATATCTAGACAGTGGTTTCCAAGTTTTTGATATGCAGGACCCCTTCACATTATTACTGAGATCCCCAAAGAGCTTTCATACATATGAGTTATATCCACTGATGGTATATTAGAAATTGAGATCTGTCGCAGGGTGTGGTGGTACAGCCTGTAATCCCAGTACTCCTGAAGGCCGAGGCAGGAGTCCCAGCCCAGCCTGGGCAAAGGAGCAAAACAAGCAAGAGCAGGAGCATGGATGTGGCTCGGCGTGATGACCCCATCTGGCTGTCTCCACAGTCAGTGAGGTGCAGCTGTGACAGTGTGTTCTCTGTGGGGCTGAGTCATTTTAACTCCAAATACATGGTGACAGAGGGTGGCCCTAGTCACCTGAAAGTTCAGCCACTGCTGCACACAGTGGAGAAGACGCCCCGGGAGAGAGGAAGAAGCCTGGGCGTCAGGGATGTCAGAGACCTGCCAGCAAGGAGCACGGTCAGCACTGTGCCTCGTCCGGGCAGAGGGCTGCCACCACCAGTCACCTCTGGGCTGTGCAGGCAGCAGGATGCGTGTGTGCGTGCGCATGCATGTTACTAGGCAGAACAGTGTGGTTTCACTCCTGAGAGAGAGTGCACAACTATTCTGACCAACCCTTCTTAGGGTCCCAGAGTTCACTGCCTACGTGGGAAGGAAACAGACAATAGAAGACTGTGTTGGGTGACGAAAACTGCCAGAAAAACAAGTGAGGGAAAGGCTGGCAAGGGAACGGTGTGAGATACGATCTTCATGCAGAGGTCAGAGAGGCCCCTCTGACGGTGCAGTCACCTAAAATCAGAAAGCGAGCAATGCGATCCTGGCTTCACCACCAAGTCACAAGAACTAAGCAGTAACAAATAAGGGCTGGCGCTAGGTGACCTGGGAAACTGGCATTTACAGAGGTTCGGCTTCTTCCAAGTCAGAGCCTGAAAACACCTCTTTCTCCACATGAGACACTTATTCTAAGAAAATCATCAGAGCTCGAGTCAAAGAGGAAGACTGTTGGGAAAGAAAGGGACCTAATTCTACACAATAATTATTTTCCAAAACATTTAAGACAGTTAATTTTCCCATAAAGAATTATGATTTTACGTATCACTTTTAAAAAGAAACTGATTTTTTCCTTTATTGCAGTGCTGGAGATGGACCCAGGCCTCCCACACTATGGGCAAGTACTCCACCTTCCACTCACATCCTGAGCCTCTTAACTCTTACTCTGAGACAAGACCTCATTAAACTGAACTAGAACTTGTGATCCTGCTGATCTGGCCTCCTAAGCAGCCAGGATTGTAGCCTTGTGATACCATGTCTGGCTAAATTTAATTTTTTGCACTTTTTTTTTTTTTTTTTTTTAGACAGGGTCTTGCTTTGTAGTTCAGGCTGGCTCTGAGCTCACTATGTAGCCTAGGCAAACCTCGAACTCAGCAATCCTCCTGTCTCTGCCTCCCGAGTGCTGGGATTACAGGTGTGAGCCACCACGCCCGGCAACGCTTTTTTTTTTTCTTTTTGAGTTTGAACTCTAGCCCAGGCTGGCCTTGAATTCATAGCGATCCTCCTGCCTTAGCCTGCAGAGCTGGGATTATAGGTGTATACCACCATGTCTGCCTACATTTATCTTTTTAAAAAATAAAAATATATTTAGGAAGAATAAGTCATGAAGAAAAATGAACTAAAGATAATAAACATATACCTACAAAATTAAAAGTTATTCTAATTAATCAAAGGTTCACAGATAATCAATGTAATATTATTTTGCAAATAACAAAATTGGCAAAAACTAAAGTGAAGCAAAATGCTCAACCAAGGGAACTTGGATAAGTAAATTATAACAAATGGTCATATTTTATAACATGTTATGGTCTAAAAATTCTTACAATATGTTGGGATAAAGTATGACTAAAAAAAATACAGGCTGGGGATGTAGCTCAATGGTGCTGCATCTGCCTTGCAAGTCTGAGGTCCTGAGTTCAATGTCCAGTACCAGGGAAAACAAAACAAAGAACATTTAAAAGACATACTGTCATTGACCGCCTCAGAATACCTCTCCTTAGTCTGAGTGCACCTGTCCTGTTTTCCTGGCACTTTCTTAACCTTCTCTGGAAACCCTTTATGTGAGCATAATTGCAGTTGTGCTGCCATGGCGTCCTTCATGTCCTCACTCCATTCAAAATGTTGCCCTTAGGAAGAGCCGGAAGTCACGTGGTGCCAGATCCGATGCAGAGGTGGGTGAGAACACACGACTGCTTCAAAGCTGCCTTTCAGGACTGCGGTGGCTGCAGTCACCGTGTATCAGCACACCCAGGAGAGACCCTCCTGACCGAGGACCAGAACTGCTTCAGAAAGTGGCAAGAACAACAGAATGGTCTGTTCACAGCCAGGAGGACTAATGACAATGTGTCTTTTACTGTAATTTTTTTTTTTTTTTCAGACAGGGTCTCGCTTTGTAGTTCAGGCTGGCCCTGAGCTCACTATGTAGCCCAGGCAAGCCTCGAACTCAGCAATCCTCCTGCCTCTGCCTCCTGAGTGCTGGGATTACAGGTGTGAGCCACCACACCTGGCACTGTCGTATATGGTATTGATTGCTGGTGGTCATGAGTCTCCACGCCCAGCATTGTATGTGGTTACCGGGAATCAAACTCAGGGCCTTGCGCTTGCGAGGCAGGCGCTGGAACCACTGAGCTAACCCTCCGGTCCTACTGTAATATTTTTTACTTAAATATGGACTACAAGGGCTGGGGATTTAGCACACTGGTACCATGCCAACCCTC
>PVIC010020749.1:17670-29317 GCA_004025085.1 Thryonomys swinderianus
TCTCTGCCTCCCCAGTGCTGGGATTACAGGCGTGAGCCACCACGTCCGGCATTGTGGTATGCGGTGTTGATTGTTGGTGGGCGTGTCTCCATGCCCAGCATTATATGTGGTAACCGAGGATCGAACTCAGGATCTTGAGCTTGTGAGGAAGGCGCCGGAACCACTGAGCTAACCCTCTGGTCCTACACTGTTATTTTTTGATCAATGCTTCTATTTTGGTGAAAAAAAGTTATAAAACATTCTACGCAATCTGATTGCAAATATCTTTTAGATGTATACATGTATACAAATGGCTTTTGTTAGGTGGTATTTACTCTGGGCTTCATGAAACCATTTGAGATCTACTCTTAGTTAAAATGTAATACTAGGGGCCGGAGATTTAGCTCAGTGGTTCCAGCGCCTGCCTCACAAGTGCAAGGCCCTGAGTTCGATCCCGGTAACCACATACAATGCTGGGTGTGGTGACTCACGCCCACCAGCCATCAACACCACACACCACAGCGCTGGGAGTGGTGGCTCACGCCTGTAATCCCAGCACTCAGGAGGCAGAGGCAGGAGAATTGCTGAGTTCCACGCTTGCCTGGGCTACATAGTGAACTGAGGGCCAGCCTGAACTAGAAAGCGAGACCTGGCCTAAAAAAAAAAAAAAAAAAAAGTAATACTAGGATTTCTGACATTTACATTTTACAATGGATGGACAGATCATGGAGTCAACAGTGCTTGTGTCTGAGTGGTTGGATGAAGCAATTTCTGTTTTCCATTTTTACTGTTTCATCACCAATAATGCTAATTTTATATATTCATTCATCCACACATTCAAGCATTTTGATGTCCATTACAGCAAACATTTTCAGGCCGACTCTAAATGGGTTTACAGAGTCACAGGTCAGAGCCATGCAGTCTGCACAGCTTATTTGATTCAACCCT
This sequence comes from Thryonomys swinderianus, assembly GCA_004025085.1. Lineage (NCBI taxonomy): Eukaryota > Metazoa > Chordata > Mammalia > Rodentia > Thryonomyidae > Thryonomys > Thryonomys swinderianus. Next base: position 18,598 of record PVIC010020749.1, read on the forward strand.
TTCTGTGAACAGGAGAAACAGCCTGATGATCGATCCCAAAGCCTTGTCCCCAAAACAGAACGACTTCTCCCTAGGTGGGAGAAGGGTGCTTTACTCTTGCCCTGCAATCTCTCCAGTTCCCTTCCTCCAGAGCCAGCGAACAGCAAGCATGGCTCATTTTTCTGCTCAGCATTTATGATGTCTGCATTATTCATAGATTACCTGTGTTCCACTGTTTAAAATTTACAAAGTAGTACCACTGCTAAACACTATGACATCCAGAGGTTGGAATGAATGATTTTCTCTACTTTCAACTAACTGTGCTTATAACTTGCTTAAGAAGTCAGCTATTTATCAGCAAAAAGATACCTCATCAGAATAGGGAACAGTTGTGCTCGGTGGGCTGTTTTCACGACAGTGTTATCTTCTGAAATGTTGAAATGTACTATCTCTTCCTTAAAGCTTTTGTCATCAAGCAATCGCTGTAGATTTTCCCTTTAAAAACAAAATATAGCATAAATTGTCACCCAAGCTGATACACTACCAAGATTCTATAGTTTTATGTTAGCAAAAGAAATGACATTGACTTTCACAGCACACATTTTTAAATTAATATTCCCTTTCCTACTTTATGATGTATAGAGAATCATCTTTAACAACTACATTTCCATTTTTCACATATTATCTTGAAATAGCAATAGACTGATTACTTTCCAACATAGGCAAACTTCTCAGCCCTTTAAAAAATTATTTCATTTTTTTGCAGTACCAGGGATCGAACTTAGGACCCTGCGCTTGCCAGACAGGTATGGTGCCACTGAGCTATACCCTTGGAGCAAGAAATTAGTGTAAAGGGGCTACTATGTAAAAAGATAATTATCCCAGGAAAAACCATTTTTTTTTTTTTTGAGACAGGGTCTCACTTTATAGTTCAGGCTGGCCCTGAGCTCCCTATGTAGCCCAGGCCAGCCTCAAACTCAGCAATCCTCCTGCCTCTGCCTCCTGAGTGCTGGGATGACAGACGTGAGCCACCATGCCTGGCACTGTGATATGTGGTATTGATTGCTGGTGGGCGTGAGTCACCACACCCAGCATTGTATGTGGTTTCAAGGGATCAAACTCAGGACCTTGCGCTTGCGAGGCAGGCACCGGAACCACTGAGCTAAATCTCCGGCCCAAAAAAGCATTTCTTTAGCATCAAGTAACTCACCTGTAAGGAAGGATGTGAGGATGTTTGTATGTCATTATGCAATCCACAGCTGCTTTCTGTACTGTCTGATCCTGGTGCAGCAATAGCTAGGAATATTTGATAATGAAGTAATATATACTAATGAAGTAATATATACAGTAGGATACAAATTTACATGTGTTAACCTCCTAAATTAGATTTTTTAAAATCTAAATTGTTAGACTAATTAGAGCTAAATCCTAACAACAGCCTTACATTTACCGGGAGTCAAAGGAGGATGAACAGAGTATGTGCAAAGGAAACATTGGAAGTGAAATTCTGAGTCAGCTCTCTGAGTCTGGCGGGCTCAGTGCTGAGGACAGCCACAGATCCTAAAGCATCAGCGGCCAGGAGGGAGCAGGACAGAGACCGGGCCGAGGGGCTGGTAAGTGGGCTCGGGACTGTTTCCAGTGACACAGATGTTAGAACCCTGCCTTGACACACAAGGTTCTGCCCACATGATCATTCTTTTTTTTTTTTTTGAGACAGGGTCTCGCTTTGTAGTTCAGGCTGGCCCTGAGCTCACTATATAGTCCAGGCAAGCCTTGAACGCAATCCTCCTGTCTCTGCCTCCCGAGTGCTAGGATTACAGGCGTGAGCCACCATGCCCGGCATAATCACTCATTCTAAAGAACGCTTAAACAGAAACAGAAAACTTCACTTCTCCAGATAATTCAAAATGACATCCCATACTTATTCTGCTTCTGACATTGATTTTTTCTTGCAACCTTCTCTGGATTCAGGGGCACATGCTGTAGTTGTGACAGACAACTGTTCCAACCATTGTATCTGTTTTCGTGTTTCAAACAGACCCCGAAACCCAGGTCCCCCAAGGAGGCTAAACTGACTGAAGGAGAGAAGCTGCTGTCTTTAGTGTAACCTGCACTCCTTCTAAAAGCCATTTACTGCAACACAATGCACACTTCACTGTTTTCACTTCAAATATAATGTTGGCCAATGTTTAGTGACCTGATAACACTTTTAGAAAAAGTAAAGTAATTCTACCTAAATTATTTCTCAAGATAACAGAAAATATATCTACTGGTTTAAATACTAACTTAAAATCTAGATGTGAGCTTATTCTCTAGACAGTGAAAAATCTAAAAGTTATGTTGGTAAAGAAAATAATAAGATGAACTTCCATGAGAACTATAGTGCCAAAAATGTGTTTTACATACCTGAAGATATAGCGCATATAATTTGGATTCCAGATACAAGGCCCGTGGATTTGAAAATTTAGAGAAAACTTGCAAATGAGCAATTAACTGCCTAAACAGAAACAGAACAGAGTATTATGGAATTAAAGAGTATTACCTGCAATTTTATTCTTTTGATGAACATTCTAAACACCCACCTCAGTTTCACTGTCAATTACACGAACTTTTTTTTTTTTTTTGAGACAGGGTCTTGCTTTGTAGTTCAGGCTGGCTCTGAGCTCACTATGTAGCCCAGGCAAACCTGGAACTCAGCAATCCTCCTGTCTCTGCCTCCCGAGTGCTGGGACAGGCATGAGCCACCACGCCCGGCATTCTATGTGGTTACTGGGATCGAACTCAGGACCTTGCACTTGCGAGGCAGGCGCCAGAACCACTGAGCTAAATCTCCGGCCCTACATGAACTACTTTTAACTTTTACATTTAGGGAATTACTCTCCAAAAGCCCCCGATCTTCAACAGGCCTACTCACACAATGGGTCCCCAGGACCAGATAGTGAAATGATGGCCACCTGCCCTGTGGTCACCAGAGCAGGGCCGCAGCCTCGGTCTCCTCAGCCTGGGAGACGGAAATGGCCTGCTTTTCAGGTCAATTTTCACTTCCCACTGACACGCCCCTTCTGATGTTCACGAATACTTTAACGTGTGTCATGTGGCCTCCGAGAATCTTGTTCACATGTTCTCAGTAAAAACGTGGCAGGAGGGCTGCTGTGCCTTCCTGAAAGATTATGGCCCCAGACTGCATGTGCAGCACCCTGAGACTGCCTGCCAGCCACAGCCACAGCCTCAGCGGCAGCACCTGGCTACAATCCTCCAGGTGTGGAGACAGACAGGACCAGTCAGACAAAGTGACATATGGACCTAATTCTTCTCTTCTGCAGGCCTGGGGCCCAAACCCAGGGCCTCAGGCAGGAAAACACACACCCTGCCATTGAGCTTTGACTGTAGCTCAACACAAGTCGAATCTGAAAAGTTTCAGATTTTTGTGGAGAGCTGTGAGTTTAGAGCACAGGCAGGGAGTGGCTCACACAGAGCACGTGAAGGCAGCACAGCGGGCCTTTTCTGGGTCACCACTCTGCACACCTCCACTGGTGTTCACCCACCCTGCCAGGCAGGCTCCTCTTCCTTGTCCTCTCGGGCCACAAGGTCTTCCCTGGGTCCCTAAGGTACATGTGAGTGCTTCTCACTATGCTCCCTAGCTCCTTTAACACTTTAAACTCCTTTTAATCCTTTACAAATACATCTTCCATAAAGTCACCTCAGCAGGCCCTGGCTGGACGCAATCCCAACCTGCAGGGCTGTGTATGCTTCCTGTTGGAAGCTCAGCACTCAGCAAAAGGCATTCGGTGCAGTTACTGGTGGGACGAATCTGTAGAGGTTTGTTGAAATACTCAACAAACAAGATCCAAAGTTAAATACAACACAGTAGCACAAATCAGTGGAATTTACACACTTCAATTCAGACAACTTGCAGGAACCTGAGTGACTTCTACAGGCAAGGTGCTTTTTAGGTAAATTAATAACCCAGGTAACCTAGGTAAATTAAAAACCCAAAGAATAAGGGCGTGTAATAAGAAAAGAGTAACTAGTAGGAAACAAGTCAAAAGGCAGAAAAAAGCACTGACACACTTCACTTCTAAGAAAAAGATGTTCCATTACGTGTCCCACCCGCACACCGACAGTGGGTGCTCAAGAGGGTTTAAGCACGAGGCCATACAGCACGTTTTTCAAAGACACTGCAGTTAAAAGAAGCTGCTTCGAAAGTCCCTTTGAATCTGACCTTCTGCAGCCAAACAAGAGAGTAATAACAAGAAGCAAGCTTTCTGGAGCTGCCTGCTCCCTGGCCTGGGAACCAGCATAGAGGAGACACAGACTAGGGTTCGCAGGCTGCAGTCCTGGGCCACGGTGGGCCCAGCGCTGTCCACCTCTGCTGCTCTCCCTAGCCCCCGTGTCCTCACACCAAGGTCACTCCAGAGCAAGCTTGCAGGACCGAAGTTTGGTCTGGGCTATAAAAGAAAACTCCAGGAAAGCGCAGCACTCAAGAGTAGCTGTCAGGGATGCTCCTCTAGTACCAGCTGGGGGTACCACAGTCTCCTCCTCCTACGACCACGGATCTGTGACCAGCTAGCACTGAGAGACTCACTTTGCTGCCGCTCTCCGTGTCCTTTTCTTCTGGAGGGGCTCATCTGGGGGAACGGCCTTTTCCTCTGAGTCCTCACCATCACCACCAGCGGGCACCTCTTCTGTTTCCTCCACCACCATTCTTCTGCCCTTTTTTCGCAGATCTTGGGTTGGAGCCACTTGCAGATCCGCTGGGTAGTACTCATTACTGCAGCAGAGAGAGAAAGCCCTAGAGCTGAAGGAGAGCACACTCAGCTAAGTCCCCCACAGAACCTGTGAGGCGCACAGACCACACACCAGGGGCTCGTTCAAAAGAAGACAAAGAGATGGCCAATAAAGTCTGTGAAAACATGCTCTGGAATGTACATCAAAGCCACATGAGTTCACTTCTGCCCAGTTAGAATGACCATTGTCAGAAAGACAGAAGATGGCAGGCACTGGCAAAGATAGAGAAGAGACAACCCTTGTACCTTGTGGAGTGGGAACACAAATTAGGATAGCCATTTGGGCTTTCCTAAAGAAAGGAGAGTAGAGGGGCCAGAGATTTGGCTCAGTGGTTCCAGTGCTTGCCTCGCAAGCGCGAGGTCCCTGGTTCAATCCCGTAACCACATACAACAATACTGGGCGTGGTACGCCCACTGGCAATCAGTACCTCATACCACAGATACCGGGCTTGGTGGCGCAAGCCTGTAATCCCAGTGCTCGGGAGGCAGAGACAGGAGGATTGCTGAGCTCCAGGCTTGCCTGGGCTACATAGTGAGCTCAGGGCAAGCCTGAACTACAAAGCGAGACCCTGTCTCAAAAAAAAAAGGAAAGCAGAACTATCCCACATGGTCTGCAATTCCTCCGAGTGCATGTCCCACAGAGGGGAAGTCAGCAGAGAAGGGACTTGAGCACTGTAGCCCTGTTATACCAGCCAAATGGGAGGGGGTAGGAAAAAGGGCCAAGACGTGATACGTACAGGGGCCATTCCTGATGAAGACATTCATCAAGTATTGCTAATGGAATCAGACAAAAGAAAACCAACAACAACCAAGAAATGGAAGCAATCTAATTGTTCATCAGCCGATGAACAGGTAAAGAAAAGACTATACATACATACAATGAAGTATCATTTAGCCATTAAAAAAATGAAATCCTCAGATTCGTAACAACACAGATAGGACTGGACATTATTATGACAAGTGCAATTAATTCAGGCACAGTAAGACCTATGGCACAAGGTCTCTCATAGGAGCAGAGAGTAGGATGGCTACAGGAAGTGAGGGAGGAGCCCAGGAAAGGCACCAGGAGCACTAGGTTCCCGGCAGACAGAGTACGAACTTCAGCTGCGCTCCTGTGATGGGTCACAGTGGTAAGTGTCCATTCTGAAAAGCTGCAGGGAGGGATTTTGAGTGTTTCACCAGAAATTGTTATATGACTGAGGAGACAGATGTTTAGCTGGCTTTGAGCATTACACAATGCATACAAGTACCAGGCATCTCTATGACTGTGGACAATTTTTCCCTTTTAATGTGTCGGCTAAAATATAAATTTAATTTAAATATATACTACATATAGAAAAAAAACTTAGTTCCTCTGGGCTTGGACTGATAAGACAGGCTAACTATCCACTGTGGCTTTTGGAAACAGCCATCTGAGAGTTGCACTGGACATGCACACAGTAGAAGTCAGGCTGTCCTTGGGCTCGTCTCCTCTAAACTAAGCCTCCAACTGGTGTTCACACCTGTTCCTATTAAGTCCCATCCTGCTAGTGTCACAGTTAAGTCTCACGCAGTGCCTTAATCTGTGCCACTTCATTCAAATGATTAATGTTTTAGTTGTCTACTATGTGCATTGCACTAGGCTAGAGAAGTCAGACAGACATTTAAGCTCTCACTCAAAAATAACACTGACTAGGCTGGGGATTTAGCTCAGTGGTTCCGCCATCTGCCTGGCAAGTGCAAGGTCCTGAGTTTGATCCTCGGTACCACATACCACAATGCTGGGCGTGGTGCCTCACGCCTGTAATCCCAGCACTTGGGAGGCAGAGGCAAGAGGATTGCTGAGTTTGAGGCTTGCTTGGGTTACACAATGAGCTCAGGGCCAGCCTGAACTACAAAGAGAGACCCTGTCTTAAAAAAAAAAAAAACCCGAACAAACAAAAACAAAATTACGTGGTGGTAGAACTAGTTTGCTTGTTATCTGATAGTGCTAGAGCATTACAGAAACTGCAACACATGTACAAAGACCTCAGCCAAACTGGACAAGTAAGTACTTCTATTTCCTCTTCTGCAGACCCCACCAGGAACACATTCCCGAAGAGAGCACTTACTCAATAAATCTCAGGAAAAGCGGGGACAGCTCCCTGGACCGCGGCTCTACTCTCTCTGGAAACTTTGCCAGAGCTCGCCAGAGCAGAAAGCGGAAGTTGGTGTGGTCTAGTCTTTCCCGACAGTCAGTTTGCAGTGCTAACTGCTCCTGATAAAGAGCTCCAACACCACCTTCCTGGGTCTGCTCCCTACTGCTGTCTCCGATGGGCTTCTCCTCAGCCATGTCCCTCTGCAATTCTTTCTCTGCAAGAGAAAAAGCCATCTCAGCACTGAGAATGTAAGTACTGTGCTGTGTGTCCTCAGGAGAGCACATTTTTCTCTAGCAGTTTAAGGCCAATCATCAACTACATCCAAAGGTTATCAAAGATACCATGTTTCCTACTGTTTCCCACTTCATGCATAATTACACAGCACAAAGTGAGTTTAACAGCCTCCTCTCTCCCAGTCCCCTACTTACCAGCATGTGTAGCTGCTTTTTCCAGATGTTCATAGTATACTTTCCAAAACTGCTTGTTTTCCATCCCATGAGCATGAGAACTAAAAGGAAAGATAACAGAGTATGTGGCATGGTACAGTCCTTCTGGTATCTCATAGGCAAGAGGAAATGGGGAAAAGGGCAGAACTAAAATGTTAGCTGATCCTTCCCTGAGGGGCTGGAAACAACTTTGGCTCTTTTCTGTATTTTTCAAAATGTCTGCAACATACAAAATTACTTTTATGGTCATGGAAGACTAAAGATTATTTTAAACAACCTAAGTAGATTTCTATAGGGGGGCTACTTTTATAGGTACAACAATAGGAGTATAGCATATGAAATACAGCCCATGAAGGGAAGACCTCTTTTCAACAGAAAAATCAGTGTGCTCAAAGCTAACTTAAAACTGATGGCTTCACTCTAGCAAACTCAGGTACACCTACCTATAAGCACAAGGGCAAAACAGACATCTACAAACTACTGAAAAACATATCCAGATCTTAAGAGATGACTCACATAAAGTGTTCAGTTTGATATCCCTGCAACATTATTTTCTGTTTTTTATACTGTCATTAATTTTCTAAGAATATGTGTAAACTTAACACAAGAAAGGAACTATGTATTTTGTGTACTGTATTCAGAAAACACACTTTCTACAGGAAGATGCTCAGCAGGAACCCAGCTCAGCCCTGTGGCAAGCTGATGTCAGAAGGCCCTGGCTTCAGTACACTGTCCTGAAGGGCAGTAAAAGGCAGACAATGTGGTTCAAATTTGGAAAGGAATTTGTGCATTCTTCTGTCAAGTAAGAATGAAGAGCTGGGGCTTCCAAAGGTCACAGTAGCATATTTCTTTCTTTTTTTGAGACAGGGTCTTGCTTGGTAGTTCAGGCTGGCCCTAAACTTACTACATGGTCCAGGCAAACTCTGAACTCACAGCTTCTGCCTCCCAAGTGCTGGGATCACAAGCATGAGGCACCACGCCCAGCACTGTGATGTGTGGTATTGACTGCCGGTGGGAGTAAGTCACCAAGCCCAGTACTGTTGTATGTGGTTCCAGGATGAAACCAGGAAACTTGCGCTTGCTGGGCAGGTGCCGTAACCACTGAGCTAAATCTCTGGCCCAATAACATTTCTAACCTGAAGAAAAGCCAGACAGCCCACCTGCAAACAAGTATCTATTAGAGAACAGAGGCCTCCATCTGGGCCAGGCTGCTTATGTGTTCTCTGCTGCCACTAAGGTCCTGTCAGAGAGACTTTGATAAATATAAAGGTGCTTTTGTACTCCTGACAGCAAGTTTTGAGAAGTCCTTTATTTTGAAACTTTGGCTTAATAACTCAATATATGCAAATAAAAGTATGAATTTTATTGCAGTGTTTTGCTATAATTTTAATCATGTAGAAGCATCACGTAGAGAGAAAGTTCTCCAAAGCCACTTCTAAGCACACAGAAGCATGCACACAACTCAGAACTACTGAGAAGTGGGCTTCAGAGTCATGCTTACTTTTCTTCACCTCTGTCCCACAAAGGCGCTCACCTGTCTGAACTAGAGCGCAGGTGCATCCACCCTGCCAAACAGTGAGCTCATCACAGCTCCCACCCGCGGCCTACCTTATGAGCTCGATCACAGGGTCCCAAAGCGCACTGAAGTTGATGTACAACATGCCCAGCAGATAACGCAGTGGCACCTGTAAGCACAGAGGACCCATGTAACAAGTGGGGAATGAGCCATGAAGACTGCAGAACGAAGTAGGCGACCCTGCCCGGACAGCCTGGGCTCTGGAAAGAAGCTTGCAGTTTATGAAAAAAGTTGCAAAGACCAACCCAAAACTCAGTGTATAATCACTTTCCTCTTTTCCAAAAAGATCCCACAGTTAAACAGAAGAACGGCTATAACAGTGTACAGTGTCCTTCCCAACGTCCATGGACTGGAAATGGAATTCCTCCCCTCAGACACTTGCCTGTGTGTGCTAGGGCAGCACCTCCCTGGGAAAAGTCCTCAAAACAACACTTTTACGATGGTCAGCTCACAGGGTCTACAGTTTTCCTTTTTATTTTTTGTACTACCGGGGTTCAAACCTTGTGCATGCTAGGCAAACACTGTACCCCTGAGCAACATCCATAGCCCTTTTTATCTTTGAGACATTCTTGCCAAGTCACCAGGCTGGCAAACCTCTTGTCCTCCTGCCTTATGTTTTAAGTCTGACATGCAGTTTTAAGGGGTCAACTGAGAGGCACACAAAGTTCATGTTATTTTGAGGGAAAAAAAAATCAGTAACTCAGTAAATAACTACTAATCATCTTTTCAGTTTGCTCAGGGTTGGGATTACTGGACTTAACTAAAGGCAGGAAATTCCTACTTGTTTAATGTAATGGAAACTTGACTTATGCAAACCAAGAGTGTAGGAAGAAGGCTGAGACTTGATTTTCAAAGTGATTTGTTAGAACATACATTGCTTTACTTTTGGCTTTTTTTTTTGAGACAGGGTCAGGCTTTGTAGTTCAGGTTGGCCCTGAGCTCACTATGGTGCCCAGGCAAGCCGCTGCGAACTCAGCAATCCTCCTGTCTCTGCCTCCCGAGTGCTGGGATTACAGGTGTAAGCCACCACGCCCGGCATTGTGGTATGCGGTGTTGATTGTTGGTGGGTGTGAGTCTCCACATCCAGCATTATATGTGGTTACTGGGAATCAAACTCAGGATCTTGCGCTTGTGAGGCAGGCGCCAGAACCACTGAGCCAACCCTCCGGCCCACTTTTGGCTTATTTTTAAAAAACAAATTTTTTTTTTTTTTTCGAGACAGGGTCTCGCTTTGCAGTTCAGGCTGGCTCTGAGCTCACTATGGAGCCTAGGCAAGCCTCAAATTCAGCAATCCTCCTGCCTCTGCCTCCCAAGTACTGGAATTACAGGCACAGGGCACCATGCCCAGCTATGACTACATTTTTTTAACCAGCCCCTCTCCTGGATTTTACAGACCTCTGCCTTCCTAGGAGGCTGCCAAGGAGCAAAACATCCTTATGCTTTTTTGTTATTTTGCTATAAAAATTCATACTAAATTTGTAATTTTTAAAAAATCCAATAAAGGGGCTAGAGATTTAGCTCAGTGGTTGCGGTGCCTGCCTTGCAAGCACAAGGTCCTGAGTTTGATCCCCCCCAACCACATACAATGTTGGGCGTGGTGACTCACACCCACCAGCAATCAATACCACATATCACAGTGCCGGACGTGGTGGCTCATGCCTGTCATCCCAGCACTTGGGAGGCTGAGGCAGGAGGTTTGCTGATAGTTCAAGGCTGGCCTGGGCTACACAGTGACTTTGGGGTCAGTCTGTAGTACAAAGGAAAGTCTTGTCTCAAAAGAAAATGGGGGGCCAGAGGGTTAGCTCAGTGGTTCCG
>PVIC010020750.1:0-29218 GCA_004025085.1 Thryonomys swinderianus
TCTATCCTCTCTTTTAAAGCATTTTGTATGAAGCAAACTAAAATAACAAAGCTTGGGGGCAAAAAAAGAATAACAAAAATATATTATGACATATCTAACTTCTTCTAAATTCATTCCTGCAACTCTGACTCATATTTTTACTGAGTAATCAGGGGCTGTGCTTCCTTACTATCAAAACCCCCAAAGTCTCAACCTGAATTGTGTGTAAAAATCTGAGCTGCTGTGTAAGACATAAACACATTATAAAACATGAGCTCACCTCCCTTTAGTGCAATCTAACTGCTTATTTATGCCTGTGGCTCCCGGGTGCTTTTGGGGTGGGAGATACACTTGTTTACTGTCTAGACTATATCTATCACCACTCACCTGTGCTGGACATAATCTGGCAGCCCTTCCTGAGCCCCAACCAAACGTGTCTTTTTGTTGAGCCAGAAAGAGCCTAGGGATTCTGCATCAATCCAAAGACTCTATGTCAGGCATTGGCAGGAGGAAGGTATTAAGCTCTAAAACCTTCCCAGAGCTTTTGAGCTCTAAACAAGAGACTAATATCACAGGTGCACAGCATCACAGAAGACAGCCACCAAATCACACATGCTAATCAGACAGCCTAAAGGTTGGAAGAATTCAGGGCGCAATTTCTCTTCTGCCAATCTCTACTAAACTTTTCTTGGGACCCAATAGGGAGATATTGGATCTGACTATTAATGAATCAGGACACACTTTATTGTCCTTAAAGAACATTTGTTATGGCAATTTGCATGAGTTAGCACCATGTTCTCAAGACTTGCTATAGAATGTAGCAAGCATTTGTTTTAATGAGCCAACATATCCATGACTTGTACATTTTTATAGTATTTATTACATATTGTCATAAACACTATTAAATTATGAAACCATTTGCATACTGAAAAAAAATTAAAACGTTCATCATTAAAGCAAGAAAGAATCTTCAGAGACACTCTTTAGCAGTTTTCTTTCTGTTGAAATAAAAGAAAACCTGGTGGCATTCTTTCATTGTAGGTAAAGGAAACCCAGAGTTCTGTACCTTCCCCCAGGGTCCTGGAAGTCTGGAAGGAAAGGGGAGATCCAGGGACTATAGTAGGTGAAACCCAGCTACTTTCCAGTGGAAGAATTCAAGAGGAGTACTAAATCCAATTTTAAATAAACAAGTAATTAAATTACCAACCCATGGGAGCAAAGAAGGGAAATTTAAGCCATAGGCAGATTGAGGGATAGTACACCAGATTGAAGGGCCCTGCAGAGCCTCACAGAGCACACGCAGCACAACACAAGACACATTTCATTTAAGACTATGCCTTTGACTGTCCATCAAGTTGTACTCACACTTTTTCTAATAATCATTACTAATCCCTAGCTCATAATGCACCTGAAATCAATTGCTTTAGAAGGACTCACTTTGATATGCTGTGTTATCTCTCTAGGACTCTCTGGAATGCTGATATATGACATTCACTGATCTGCCACAGCCAAGGAGTGCTGCTGCCTTCCCAGGTGTCCATATGGCCTGGTAATTTAAGAGCAGAGTCTCTGGTTTCGTCTAGTAGGTCTCAATTCTTGGGAGACTGGCTCTCTGTGTTATCTGCTACAATTCCACTGGAATGATACGAACTATTTTTCAGGATTACTGCAAGAACTAAGTTAAATATGACAGTTTTTTACAATTGCATCTGTTATTTAATGAGTATATTTAATAGATTCTAATAATATTAATTTTATTATAAATTGTCTTTCTTTAGTACTAGGTATGGGCAGAAAAGAAAATAACAGTATAATTTTTAAAAATCATAGCATTATCAAATTTGCAACAGCACTTTTTAAAGTTATTTTGCATTTCAAAGGAATGGGCCACTTTGGTAGAAATAAACTGAATCCTTTTGAATACAGACTGATGGTGAGTTAAAGTATTGACTCAATTTGTCTGAGCACTATTGCCACTATTAACATAATCTTCCAAAATGATGATCATTTATTCAGTAAAGTTGTAAAAAACAAAACCAAATACAATTATGTATTTATTTGTACTTTCATTGAATTTCTGAAAATCTAGTGTGCTATAAACATGAGAACACATCCATTGGAATTTTATGCAGGATACATGTTTTAAGCCCAATTGTAACCAGTTTCTTTTACATCCATGAACATCAGGTTAACCATTTAAAATATGAGACATAGACCAATTCTTATTCAGAAGAGATTATCCAATGCATTGAAGGATATCTAGCCTGCCTATCCTTTAAGTACCAGAATCTTCCTTTTCTCTTAGTCACAACCAAACACATCCCCAAAAGTTCCCAAAATGCTGCACAAGGTGATCTGTTTTCTTAGAAAAATGGCCAAGACTGGGCAGTAGTTCACTGGTAAAGTGAAATCAGAGAGGAAAACAACATCGCCCGTGGAGTTCACCCAAAGTAATAAGAGGCCTGAAGAATGGGTGAAACACAGATAGCTAGCAAGTAGAACAGGATGAGAAACAGTACACATACCATGATTAGGGACAGAGCAAAGAAGGACCAGGAACAACGTCACAGAACAAGAGGGGAAGAAAAGAGGAAATACAGGTTTCTGAAGAGCACTTGATGGAGACAAATGGAGTAGGACAGTGAAGGTGTTTGGCACCTTTGTCAAAGATAAAATGGCTGAGTGTGTTTGCAGTTATTTCTGTTTCTTCTACACCATTCCACTGATTCTCAGGGCTGTTTGGTTTGTTGTTATTGTTTTGTTTTGATTCTGATTTTTGCCAGTGCCATGCTGATTTTATCCCAGGAGCTCTGCAGTTTAATTTCAAGTCAGGGATTCTGATGCTCCCTTTGTTACCCAGATCTGATTTGCTATTCTAGATCTCTTTGCTTCCAAGTGATTTTTAGATTGTTTTCTCTAATTCAGTGAGATATAGTGTTGGTATTTTGATTGGGATTGCATTAAACCTGTACAGTAATATTGGAAGTATGGTCATTTTCACTATATTGATTCTTCCTACCGAAGGACAAGGGATATTTTCCCATTTACTGATATTTCCTTTGATCTCTTTTTTTTTTCAGAGTACTGTAGTTTTAAATGCAAATGTCTTTTACTTCTTTCATTAGCTTAAGTCCAAAAAACTGGAGGGCACCAATCGTGTACAATGAGGAAATATATTAAGAAATCTTTTGAAAATAAATAAATGTGCTATATACATGTACCAACTACCCATAATGAATGTCCTCATGATGTACTGCGAACATTTACTCATAATCTTTTTAGTGTAAAAAAAATTTAAGTTTTTGCTAAATTGTTCCAATACTACAGTGCTGTCTTGGTAGACTTAGATAATATTGCAGTCAATTTGAAATTGAGCATGAAGTGGACACAGGATGTTGTCAAGTCTTTCTGAAAGGGTAAAGGAGGAGAGGGGAGAGATGAGTAAATGATTAGCCTGATTCATTGGAACAAAGAGGTGAGGCTTCATGTCACATTCCATGACATCACCTTCAAGGAGGACCTTCTCTTTCCATGCTTGTAAAACACACAAGTAGGGCCTGGCTTTGAGCACTTTGGTTTGTTTGTTTATTTTAAAATGCAAAATGTTTCAGATTCAAAGGATAGAAACTCTCCGGAATAAATTCTTTAATGGGAAGATGAATACAGTAGGCCACATCCTCTTCTTGAATTCCTTGTTAGTATCTTTCTGTGCATTCTGTAAACAACCACAGAGCATGTAAAAATAGAATGTTTCTTCTTATTTCCCCACCATTTGTTAATCTGGCATGTTTTCTGTTTCTCTCCAGGAGAAAGAGGTCACTCATGCTGTGTCTGAAACCCCACTGCAAAACTTCACTAGGGCTCTTCACAGTAACTACAACATCTCTTCAGATATATCAACAGTTGCTGGGCTGTGGAGAACTGCTTGCCAAAATGTGTCTGCAGTCTTGCAATTGAGTTGGAAAAGAAGAGCATCTTCAAGACATTATATTAAGAATGAAAGGAACTTGAGTATGTTTATTTGCTGAGGAGTGCAAGGCAAAGAGAGAGAGGCTGATAGAAAGGCTTTTAAAGTTGTTAACTGCTGGAACAGGATGTTAAGGCTGGATCGAGGAGGTCCAAAACACCCATGTTAGGCCCTCTCCTGCTTAGAGAAGAAAAGAAAACAAATTACAATCCTGGTAAGGGAATGGGAGTTGCGTGAAAAGGTGAGAATTTTCAGAAGCTAATATACAAGATATCAGTTAGGATGGTTTACAATGAAAATGACAAAGACTCAAGTAGATATGACTTAAATGATAGAAGCCTCTATTATCTCTCTTGGGAAATAAGATATCAAAGGTAGTTAATGGTAATGTGAAGCAGTGAATATAATTATCTGAAAACAATCCTTATATCTTATTCTCAATTGTGGGAATACAACCCAACTGTGAGGGAAGAGGAGTGCTTGCTACCTTCCTCAAGCACCCAAGGTAGGCACCCTGTGTCTCCCTGTCCCTAACATCCGCCCAGGGTGTCTGCATAGCAGCACTTCCCAGCAGGTGATCCACCTCCTGCAGACAACAGCATGAGCAGCACCTGAAGGGCATCTGTCGTGCACAGGCCTGGATTCCACTCAGACTACAGAGTCAGAGACCTGCAGACTATGGAGTCAGAGTCCAGGGACTTTTATTTTATAAACATTCAGGTCACTGCTTTTAAATAAACATAGCAAAAATTTGATCATTAACAAGGTTATTCACAAGAGTCTAGCAGACAAAATAACCCTACCTGTTGTACGCATTCAAATTTATCTGATAATTTGCCTCATTAGTGCAACCTTTAGACGTCCTTTAGAGTGAGAGAACATGAGAGATTCTAGCAGATCCTGATCCCTTAAAGATATTGTGGGGCTAACACAACAGGTAGCTTAGGGTTTAGCACAGTGTTGGAGGTGCCAGAACAGCTCCATAATGACATCATACAAATTTACTGCTGAATTAGTTTGTTGTGACTCTCAAAGTTACTGGCACCTGCTCCAGATGTAAGGCAGAAAACATAACGAGGAGCAGGGATGTCAGATGGAGAGAGACTGTGGAGCAGGTGTATTTGACCTGCAGCTGGAAGACTACAGACAGCCTTAAATAACTAGCAGTGTGCTCCCACAATGCGTAAACTTTTTAAATCATTACATTAATTTTTAGCAGTGTTATTATAGTTCGATGACTCTACTCAGTGCAGGCTTTACAAACGTGAGGTGTGGGTGAGGGTGCCATGTGGAGATGACTCTTTCTCCCATGCCCACCATGCACAGTCAGTCCAATGGAAACAACTCCAGGTGTGTAACACATTAGTATGTTTCTGAACCTTGGGGAGTAAGGCATGCCCATTACTGATAATAGTGCAGCAGTGGCTGGATTCACTATGTTAATTAATTCCAGAATACTAGAGAAGATGGCTGTGGTTATGTTTTTCACCTGACATGGAGTTGGCACACAGAAGCAAAATTTTGTGGAATTCTTTTGTGTGCAAACAGAATTGTTCTTGAACAGAAAGATCAGTCAGCCAAGGTATTACTATATTTTAGCAGGCATATGTGTGTATCTGTGAAGACAAGTTATTTTTTATTTTGTTTTGTGGTACTCAAGACTTCTGGTTTCAAGGCAGGTGCAATGCCATTGAGCTATGTCCTTGGCCCAAACAGGCATTTACCAAACAGGGATACATGTTTTCTTATTCATTTATTACACTTGGGCTTGTGTTATTTTGTAAAATAATTTAATAAGTTAAAATAGTACTTAGCTGCTGTGATATAAGGACAAAGCTAGACTAGGGGATAGAGCTCAGTGGTGAAAGATTTACCTTGTGTGCACAAATTCCCAGTACCACAAAAGAAAAAGTACAAAACTGTGGTAGAGGTTTTGCTCCTGGTATTGTTATAATTATATATACAACATCATTAATACTATAAAATTAAAAGTTGCTTATGTATTAAATTTGAATGCAGAGAGCTCCAATCAGACATTAATTCCAAAATAGTTGATCTCTTTACTAGAATTTATAATATCCATCTTCCAAAGAAAATTATCCCTGCCTCACATTTAATCCTCATTTATGCTATTACTTTTTTGGCAGCCCATACATTTGCAAGAAACTATTTTCATAGACAACATGAAAAACAAAAATTAGATCAAACATCTCTGATGAACACCTTGCAAACTCACTAGAATTGCAGCCACTTCCATCAAACCAGACATCAATGCATTAGTTTCACAAAACAAGGTCAAATATCCTAGTAGCATTATATTTATGTTGTCCTCTCTTTAAACTGTGATAGGGAAAATTACTGAAAATAAAAGTTTTTTTTTCTTCACTTACATATGTCAACATATTTTACACTGTGTGATCTGGACAGTTTCTCATGGCTCAATACACCCGTCAGGTCAAGGAAAGGATAATGGTGGCTTCATGCTTTGGTAAGAGACCCAGCTGGGACAGGAGGAGCACAAAAGAGCTTTTCAATGCAGGAGGTGAGTCTCAGCAAATGTGAAGAGACTTGAAGAAAGATCACTCAGAGCTGAGGGCAGAGCAGGAGCAAAGGCATTATGGTTGAACACAGTCTGCCTTTTAGGGAATCACCAAAGAGCAGGGCGCACAGGAGGGGTAGGGTCTGTAACAGAAACAGGGATGACACAAAACTGCAGGGTGAGTCACAGCCTGTCACAAATCCCTGCCTGGCCTGAGAACTAGACAAACATTTGAAGGTAGTGTGAAGACCCTGGTGATTTCTGATTGCTTTCTTATTGCTGAGCCAAAGTACTCAACACACACAACCTAAAAGAGGAAAGGCTTCTTCCGGCTTGCATTTTCAGCCTGCAGATGCTGACTCCAAGGTGGACATGGCATGGTGAAAGGGACTGGCTGAGGAGAAGGTGTTCAGTCTCTGGCAGCCAGGAAGCAAAGAGAGGAGGGAAGAAAGAACCCCAGACAGGAAGATGTCCTTCGGGGTCACAGTTGCCGCCAGCCAGGCCCACCTCCTAGCGGTGCATGGGGCTACTTAACTCCTAACGCATGAGTCCACTGATGAGGTAGCACCCCATGATCCAGCCACCTTTGGAACTTATGAGAATTTGGGGAGACATTTTAGATCTGAACCACAGCAGTGAGTTTTCAAGGAGAAAATGATACCTGCTTAAGAAGCTCAACCCAAGCTACAGAAACGGAAAAGAACTTGTAGCCAAGAATTTGCCTAGGGCTTGTTATGTAAATCTGGAAAACAAAGGTTAAAGCAAGGGTGCAGGCTTGAGGTAAAGTGAGTGATTATTTTTCAAGATTTTAAAGAAAAAAGAATATTGTTTGAAAAAAAATCAGCATCCTCATGATCAAGATTCCCCACTTCAGAAAAATGTAATACACAGAAAAGACTCCGAGCACACTGCAAGTGACTGCCAGGGCATCAGAGGTGATGGAAAGTTTATGACAAAAGGACATCACAGCAGGATGCACTGAGCACAAGCCAGGAGTACCCAGTGCTGTTTGAGAAAGCTGTGGACCAGGGTTGGTAAAGGCTGGAGACAAAGGCAGAAGACCAAAGGAAAGAGGCTCTTGAAAAAAGCTACTTAGGAACCAATCCCTAGAGCCTGGATTTGGATCCCCCCCATCACTGCTTTGAAGGGTAGTGACCTTGCTGCTCATTTCTAGTTTGAGTTTCTCCTTTATATAAATACTGTAATGAAATTTAAATTGAAGATATAGGTAGATAAACCAGGTCATGCTCCTACAGCCAGAACTTATCCATGAAACCTAGCATATGTATATGGGGGGGGGCAGGAGGGCAGAGGAATGAGAAAAAAATAAGAATCAACATATAACATGTACAGGTGCAAATTTATAATGTCAAATGTGACTATAATATATAAATGTAAAACGTACCAATAAACTCAATAAATGAAAATATCTATAACTCAAAAGCAATGAAGATGAAGACTTGCTGGGTGAGGGAAAACTGTAATATTGTGTATATGTGCATTGTTTTTACTTCAGTGTGGAACTGTGAATAGGCTGAGAGGCATACATTGGCGCAACTATTTCTTACAACTACATAAATTATTTAGTATTTTTATACATCATGTGCAAAATGCAGATGCTGGAGTCCGACATCTTGGGATAGAATTATAGCTCATTTTCTTAATAATAGAATAACAGAAAAAAGAAACAAATCTACATCTTAATAGCTTAAACCAGTAACTATTTATATTGCTATTGCTCTTACGTCAAGAGACCATCTGGGTTACTCTATTGATCTGAGCATCTCTTGTCTAGGTTGGCTCATGAATGTGAGGCATCTAGAAAACAAGCTGGGGCCTGGCTGCTCCAAGGTGGTCTCCCTCACAGGTCTGGCAGGTGCGTGCTGTGGGCTGAGATGAAGAGGTTGGCCTGGGCCGTGTCTTGGATCTTCCAGTAAGTCTGCCTGAACTTGCCCACAAGGTAGCCAAGTGTTCCAAAAGGGCAAAATAAGTCAGCAAGGCTGACGCAGGTGTGGGATCCAAACTAGCGCAGCATCATCTCTGCCATTTGTATTAGTGTTGGGAATGCAACACAGGGCTTTGACACTGAGCTATATCCCCAACACTATTTTTATATATTTATTTTGATATAAGTGAACTACTTGACCATGGAGGGCTCTTATAAGTGAAATGCTATGATTTTATTTCTTATCATATCAGAACCTCATCTAATTACAATAGCAATAGCTACCATTTCAGTTTTTCACATCCACAATGGACTATTTGCAAAATTAGTGACTGCTCCTTTCCTTTTGCAGTATCACCTAATAGTTCTATCAAGCGATAGAGTCTAGGTTAGCTTTATGACTTGCTTTGACCAATAAAATACGGCACAGAAGGGCTTACTGCCAGTAGCCTATAACCTTAGCACTTTGGAAGCCCAAAGCAGGGGGATCACGAGTTTATGTCCAACCAAGTAGTTCACATATTTAATTTTTTTCTTGTATAGATAGGGCATGTAAAGACAGCCAAATCTTTGTCC
Organism: Thryonomys swinderianus; assembly: GCA_004025085.1. NCBI lineage: Eukaryota > Metazoa > Chordata > Mammalia > Rodentia > Thryonomyidae > Thryonomys > Thryonomys swinderianus. The sequence continues at coordinate 9,007 of PVIC010020750.1, forward strand.
ATGATTTCCTGGCTGGTTAATGATAAGTTATAATGAAAACCAACATGCTCCTACAGTGCTCTTCTGAGTGACTCTGACCCTAACATATGTGAGTGTACACAAACATATGTGACTGTGCTAAATATTCGTAATATGTAAGTGTGTGTAATTATTCTCAATACCCTTACTGAAGTCTGCAAAATATATTCTAGGAATTTTCTTTTTTACTTGTTAGTTTAAAATGTCTAGATCCACTAGTTTTGTTTTGTTTCCTGTTTGTGTTCAGTGACTCCTAAAGGACACTATCAAAAATCTTTGGACAACGATCACAGAATGTTGAATTGAAAACATTTCCCAAAGCCTCAAGACATATTTCAACACTCACCTCCAGACACGATTGTTGCATGGCTACCCAAGATAAGACTGGCTCTGTTTTATAATTCAACCTTACCACAGAGCAGAAGGGAGTCAGGCAGAGCATCATAAACCCAGCCAATGGAATGTGTTATAAAAGCCCTTGTTCTTTCACCCTAAGGACAAGCTGTGCAGAAATGATATGGTAAATGTAGATAGATAGTCCCTGCTTTTTAAAGAGCAGTGAATTCTTGGAAAAGCCTGTGCAGTCCTCTCAGTGACTATAATTGCTGTGGTTGCCCAGAGGCTTGGGATGGAATTACCATTGTGTTTACTGCTACTGTTTTTGTTGTCACATTGCAGCTTTTGTTGTTGTTCTTTTGATATAAGGCACGGTATTAATCAACTAGTTCAGGAGTATCTCAACGTAGATTAGCCCCAAGTTCCCTCCTATACATGCATTCAATAGTAACATCTAAATTATGCTGCATAACAAACAATCCCTACATCCCATGAGGTTAAAACAAGAAAGATCTATTTCTAACTCTCTTTAAAAGCCCATTATGCAGCAGCAGGGAACTAGTCTTGTTGTTCTCACTCTGGAGCTACCTTACTAATCACTGCAGATTATGGTGACAAATGGAAAGGTTATATTGCAATTATGAATGGGTGCTAAGGTGTTTTACCCGAAGAAATACTCTGGCATCTCATTGGCCAGAATAAGTCACATTTCCATGCCTCACTGCAAGAGGTGAGAGAAGCACAGTCTCACAATATGCTCAGAAGAAACAGCACTACAACACTTTTGGAAATTCTACTGTATACCAGGAACATACCCTGAAGTGAAAATGTTACTGGAGGCAAGGAAGCATGAAATACATGAATATATGCATCAGAATCAAATCTGAAGATTTTATAATAAGGCTGTGTCTTGCAATGTCCCATTCTCAGGGAAAATGAGATTCTCCCCAGCTTCAGTCCTAGTTAGTAGAGAATCCAGGCAAATGTTCATGAACAATTTTTTAATTTACTTCCAGACATGTTATGTATTCCATCTGCAGTCTCTATTTCATCCATCAAGTTTTCCCTCTACTCTATCTGCCCATATGCTATATCTGACATCCCCAGCCTTTACCCTCTTCTTTGACATCATTAGAGTCAAGAACTTTAAGACAAGTTAGTGTCAACTTTTTTGACTGTTTATCCTTTCATTCTTCATTTTCAAGTTCTATCCATGATCAAAGGATTAGACAAAGGTAAGAGTCACTGAGATCTTCTAACAAACAGCCAAAGGACAACAAACATCAACTATAAGATGCTATAGTTCAGTTGTTCCATATCACTGACCCGGGACAGAGTCTCCACCAAGTGAAAGAATAAATAAAAGGGTGAACAGAGGCCTCTCCATCATCTCTTTTAACCTACTTCTACCCCATGACAGGTACTAACACTGGGTATACCTTGGTCATTTGAATCTTCTGGCACTTAAAGGAATTGTTTTTTTTTTTTTTTTTTTTTTTTTTTGTCCCGGATATGATATAATGCATTGACACAAAGCCAAGGCACTACTTGGTCTTGTTTTTAGTCATTTTGTTATATTATCATACAACTCAAAGTCATTTAACCTTAACCTCACTTTGGTTTGGCCTTTTCTGACTCATAGTTCAAGGACTAAGATGTTGTAAAGCATGTGCCAAGTCACATAGAAAGCATTTGATGAGTGGTAAATGCTATCATTACTATCACTGTCTCCTGTTTCATGCCATCAGGGCCTTGCCTCTCCACTTGTTTCTCCATTCTTCTCCTTTCCCAGAAGCATTGCTAAGCCCATTACCTTTGCCAAAGTGCTGATACCAATAAAGCAAAAAGCACTATTAGCTCATAAACTCTCCAAGAAGGGATATAAGTGATCAGTGTCCCCTCTGTAGCATACCCTTCCTAGACCTAGATCACAGGACAGGAAGTAGTTTAAGGATCTAAAGAAGGCCTTTTCTTTCCCCTTGACTGAATATAGAGATGGGGACAAGAAAGGCCTCAAGAGAAGTTAAAGATCACAAAGAGAATCTCACTGTGGTGTATTACAAATGACTTTCCATTAACCATCTGGTGTGACCTTGGGGACGTCGCAGTTCACCACAGCAAGCTCTCCTGCCCCCATCGACCGTGTACAAACAGCAATGCCCATGAGACCCAACTTCCCACACTGGCATTCATGAAGTGAAAGCCCCATTGCAAAGAGCCACAGCCTCCTAGGCAGGAGGTGAGGACATACCGTGCTGATGGACAGGTTAAGCGCTGCTCACTGATTTGACCAGTCATATGCTCCCTTAGAGGAAAATGGTACCCTCATGGGTTAAGGCTGAAAGGAATGGGGCAAGAAGGCTTGAAAATGTACGAATATTTAGGCCTACAGATATATACACGTCACGCTACAAAACATTTTCTTTTTTATTTATGCACATATTTATTTATTTCCTCCCTTTTAAAGTTTATTTTCTCAGGTATTTATCACAACAGAAATCTGTCTAATATAAAGGGATTTGTATCAGTATATAACACAACTTAATTCTCATTTTCCCCCCTTCCATACCCACTCTACCTCCCTCCCACCTCTATATACACAAGCATTGTTTCCTTTTTTTAACATCAATTTTTTTCTTTCTTCATTATTTACCCCTAAGCCCCATTACCCTTTGAATATTTACTATTTCACAATATCAATCATGCATTCTAGAACACATTTATAACTTCAGTTTCTCATATCAGAGAAAATATATGATATTTGCATTATCATGTATGGCATCAGTCTGGGTTTCATGGATAAGGTCATGGTGCAGGTAGGGTGGTAATTATTATTGTTATGCCTTATATCTATATATTCCCCATATCCTCATGAATTCATGGTTGGGGCACTCGGCAAGTGACCAGATTAGGAGTGTGTGAATGGATGTGTGATACTAGCTTAGTCCACTCTTAGATGAGTTTATAGCTGGGTGTGATACTGGGAGATGAACCCTGGTACAAAGAAGTGGGTCGTTCTTGGTATGGCCTGGAGATATATACATCTCTATGCTGCCCTGCCTTGGAACTAGCCAACTACAGATGGAAGCCTCTACAAACTGTGAGATGAAATAAACTTTTCTTTTTTAAAATTGTGAATATTGGGTATTATGTCCATGTGATGAAAAAAGTAACTAAGACAATCATCTACATTTGTGAGAGACCTCAGTTCAGGTCTATGCTGAATGTGAGAGGAGGACTAGAAGTGACATGAAGTACAGTAAACACACTGAGCACATTTCCGGTCTGCAGTGTTAAATTTATGTTTGTTTTTCTCTGCTGGTTGACCCTGCAACATGACCATTAACAATTCTCCACTCTGACCTTTTGGCAAAGAGTTTGAGAATAAAGACCATGATCATGATGAGAATTCTTGTGGTTTGGATCTAAAACACTTGCCCCAAAAAATCTCATGAGTTCAGAGGTATAGCTTTTGAAAGGAGGTTGGATCACAGGGTTGTTAAACTTTTTAGGGGACTAACGTACTGCTAAGTTCATAGTCAGCAGAATGTGCTGCTGGGAGTCTAGGCCTGACTGGAGGAAGCTAGTCATTGGGTGCTTCAACTCTTATCTCTGGCTCCTTCCCTTTCTCTTTCTCTGCCTCTTGTCTGTCATGGGTCACAGTTTTCCTCTGCCTGGCCATTCCTTCCTTAAAGTAAACTAATGACTGGCTGAACCCATTAAAACTATGACCTAAAATATACCCCTTCTTCATTAAATTATAAATGTTGATTATTTTGTCCCAGTGATGGGAAAATGATTAATAGATTGGCAATGATAATTTAAATACTGGAGGGTGGTTGTGAGACCCAAATAAAATCAAGTATATGATTCTACATTGCAAATTACAACAGTGGGGTTTGTTAGTTTTGCTAACAAACTGCAGGTGCTATTCTGTCACCTAGACTTGTGTGCACCCACTCTCCCAAGGACATTCACTCAAGAATGGCAAAAGAATCCACATCATCTGCCCAGAAATTCGTATCCTTCAGGTGGTGAACTGCCTTCACCTAGCTCACTCTATTTGTCAGGCCTCCTGCCTAGCATGTCCCCGTCACCCTCCTCACTAAACCCATGGCCCTGACATAAAAGCTGTCACAAACTTTGGCTTCACCAAGACCCTGGTGATGATCATACCTTCTAAATTCGGATACTGCTCTCTGCTCAGCTGCATGATCACTTGATTATATGTGCAGTTGGGCAATACGACACCATCTGTCTTCTCCTTGATAGGTCACAGGTAGCAGAAAGAGCAAAGACCTGGAAAGGTTACACTGAAGTCTCAGGTCTTCAACTGGTCACCTCCCGAAGTTACAAAATTCAACAGAAGCACAGCTTTCTGTCTACAAAATTTAGAAAACTCCCTCCCCTCCAGCCTCACAGATTTCTGGATACCAATAAAGGAGCAGTTGCCAAGTGATTTATTATTCATGTATTGCTAGAGAGATACTTCTTACTCTTGATGTGTTATTTAAATATTGTAATTTCATTCAACTTTTTACTGACATCTTGTCTGAAATTTCGTATCTGAAAGTAGTCTCTGACTCCATGAACTTTCAAAATAGTTTTTCACATCAGAAAAAGAAGAAAATGCCTTCTGAGCATCAGTTAGAAGTCAGTTGGTACATTAAATTTCTATACATTGTTGCCCCATTTTATTTTCACATCAGCTCTCTGGGGGAAAATAGTATTTTCCCTTCCACAGGCAACAGTCTTAGGTTTCTGGCCTGAGTAGAAGAATGAATAGTGGCACAAACAGGAAGATGACAGAACTCTGTTCAGGGAGAGTTTTGGTGGCAGGGCTTGCTGACATGCACAGGGGGCACTTCCAGGCAGCAAGCAGCACTCAAGTCTGCATGCCAGCAGGGTCTCAGCTGTGCCTGGAGACTTGTGCATCCTGCAAGACGAGGAAATCACAGCTGAATGTGCAAATGCAATCAGCCAGGAAAAATGAATAGAGGCCATAATGCAATGCCAAGGCATCTTTAGAACAGGCTGAAGAAGAAGAGATAGAGATTAAAGAAAACTAAGGGAACAGGAGCGAATCATGATAATATGCTATTTCAGAATTCAGAATAGGAATTTCAAATGGGCAGAAATATTCAAAAAGGCTTACAATTGTTTAATTTTGGTAATGCAAGATTAAAGTGTCTGATGAATTTGGCATTAAGTTCTCGGTTAAGAACAGGAAAGCCACTTTCAGGGATCATGTTGTGGGGAGGATGTAGTTTATGGGAGGCCTGGGAAGTGAGGATCATGCAGGGAGAATGAGAGTTGACGACTCAGCAGGAAAGTGCAGGCTGAGGAGTGATAGCCAGAGGAGGAGGACGGCTCTGGGGGGCAGTCTGCACAGGTGACATGCCCGTAAGTAACAGAAAGCTGAAGTTATTGAGAGAAGAAGACTGAAGTACGCATAAAACTTGTGGTCCTCCATTTCCCGCACAAGTCAGAAGTACTGAGAGGAACGTGACCCATGGGCCCCGAGGCTGCAGGGAAACACAGACAAGCTGGAGCACAGCCAGCGTTACAGCTCATGCCTCAGATTCCCCCAAAGCCTCGTACACTCAGGAGTGGGGTTTTCAGAGGTAGCTGAACTTAGGGTGTGTGATAACTAAAATGGTTTCAGCCTAGTTCTGAGTGTGGATAACGGGAAGCCCCGGGGTGTGGGTGGCACTAACCAATAGTCTGTAGCTCACACACATATAAAAGGAGAGATGGAAAGCAGAATGGTTGTTGCTGCTGCTGCTGTGTCCCGCCTATCCTATCATGGACTGTCTCTCCTCTGCCATCCCCTCTACCATGCCACCCTGCCTTGCAGCTAGCCAACTACAGGACTGAAATTTATGAGCCAAAAAAAAAAAAAAAAAACCCTTTCCTCCTTTAACTTGTGGGTATTAGGTATTTTGTCTCAGCAATAAGACAGTAACTAAGAAACCCAGGAAGGATAATACAAAACACATAAAAAAATGAACACACAAGACAGATATACAACACACTTTACATGCACATCAGATGCATCACACACTCAACACATATAACACATATTGCAACATAAAATGCATAGTCAGCACATACCATGTGCAGATCACACAATATACACATATAATACAACAGAAGAAAACATGTACTGCATAGATATCACACATATATCATACAACATAACAAATAGCATACATAAAACATCCACAACACACAAGACAAAAATGCATTTTACATGCATCTCGGACATATATCACATGTGTAGTATCCGTAAAACATGATAGAACATTCATGTACACGTTAGAGATGACACACAGCACACATGTGTATATACGCATTACAACTATATACATACACACAACACATAAAACTCAACATATGCATATAAAATACCAAAATACACACACACAGTGGAGTTGCCTGGTAACCCAAGGCTGTGCACACCATATTATCAGCCAGCAGGAAGGGAAGAAAGGAAGAAGGTGTGAGCTAGTCCTTGAAGAGCTGCACCATCAAATATTTAACCACAAAGTGAGAAGGAGGCAACCCAGGGAGAAGGGCATGAGAGCAAAGCAGTCACCCTGTTCCCTGCAAGCACAAGACACAACTCTGCCAGGGGCCGAGGCTGTCCCACACTGAGCGTGCCTGTCAGCCCTGCCCTCCTGTCAGCCCTGTGTGGCACCTGCCCTCCCACAAGCCCCTTGGGGAATCCACCTTTCCTGAGCCCACACTGATATTTAGCCCACTCAAAACAAGTCAGAGCCTCCTTATGGGACAGAAATGGCCTTTTTTCTTCTTTTTAAAATCTGATCATGAAAAAATGGCCCCTCTGAATTCATGAAACTCTGGAAATACAGAACGTGCAGAAATGCCCCTACACATTACAAGTAGTAATTACAGAATGTCTTGTTTTTGCTGATAAAAAGGAACGGGCTTCAACAAGGGAGTGGGGCCTAAACTGATGTAGAAAGGGTTAAGCTTTCTTTGAGACAAAGACAATGCCACTATGACCAGTCTCAGAAAACTTCTTCGGGTTTTTCTGACCAAATTCTTTGACATAGGAAAAGTGTTAGCCAGATCCTTCATTTTCTTCTTTCCTCCAGTAAAAAGGATGGGATGAAGGAGAAAGGTATCCTTGTTTAAATATTTTTTATCTCCTTTTTCAGTACTAGAGTAGAAAATTCTGGAAGATGTCTCCTGGCTCTCAGCAATTGCATTCTGGCTCAATTTCTCCCTGTCCTCTCTTCTAGGTCTTTTTGACAGCACCAAGTTACATGCTGGGCTGTCAGAGAATGTGAAGTCAGACAAAAAGAGCTGGCACAAAGAAGAAAGGTTTTTCTCTTACCACCCTCCTTAAATTAGTCATTGTCTCCAGCAGAGACATCTACTTCTTCTTTTCTTGTGTGGCTGTTTTTTGCTTTTATTTTTGCAGATATTCTGATGTAAGCTCAGTGTGTACACCCCAAAAGACTCCAGCATGCCAAGAAAGATCTCTGCTGACAGACCCTCTTATCAACCTCCTCCTGAGATGGTTTTGTCATTCTGTGGATGGAGCGGAAATGTTTCATCTCACACTTGCCCATTTTTCTGCACAGTCACAACCCAATAATACACAGTGATAAGGTGTGCCAATTGGCAAAGAATGAAAAATCTAAAATGTCCTCAGCTGTCAACTGCTGGCTAAGTTTAGTGACTGTTTCAAGTTTTGTCTTGAGTTCAAAAAACTGGCCCAAAGAGATTTAATCTTTGAAAACACATGTCTGGAGCAGTGCTTCTTCTGTTTGCCTAGGACGGCCCAGGTTAAGCCATCTGTCCAGACGCAGTTATTAATATTAAGCACCAGTCTGCAAAGTAAGTGTTACAGACAATGTGAATAAACCGCAAGATGCAAACAGAGACACAAAGCGTAGAGCTCTTGTTTTGGAGGGGCTCAGTCTCTTCGAAAAATGGGCAAATCAACTATTATCATCTACATAAGAAGAAGGTGTGCAGATTTCATGCAGCTTTGTCCAGTTGTGTATGTGCCTCCTCTCATCAGCACACTCCCTGGACATGGAGGTATGTAATAATTTTGTTGTTGCTGTCTGTTTTAACCAATCACAACATTGTATAGGTAGAATATTACCCACAGTGATCCTTCCTTTTTTGGGGCCAAACTTCTGCTCTCATTGCCTCCTTTCTTTCTTCTGTGGCTCTTCATTCTTCTGGAACTGTAGCTCAGGGAGAGAGTCAAAGGGTGCATAACAAGCACAAGAGTCCCAAATACATATTCCAGCTCTCAGCCCCTCCGCAAACCCTGTGTTAAATTCACAAAATCTGCCATTGTACCCCCGGGACACTGTCCTGTGTGCTAGGTAATGAGTGCTCATGGAGAGGACATGTTTGGTCAGTCCCAATGACTTCCTGCTACAGCCCTGAATGCAAACTTCTGTCCTCTGTTAGTGGCAGATGTTCAGCTTGCTCCTGCCATTTCTTCTCTTGCTGACTTGGCTCCTGGGAACGTAGGAGGATTTGGTTAATGAACACTCAAAACCATTCTGATATTTTCCTTAAACATGATTAAACTCGTGTAGAGTTCTGGCCTGGTGGTTTCTGCTACCTCGGGGTGGATGTGGCCTCACCCTTGAGTGTCCCCTGAGAGGCCCGTGTGAGAAGAGGGAGCCTCTTTCTTACGTCAGCCACAATGCTTCCTGGTCTCTGAACAGAATGAGTTCACTTACCATTTTCTCCTTTCTCTTTGCAAGCACCTGACTCCTACAGATGAATTATTCAAGCTGGGAGGGTCCATCTGAGTAAAAGTGCAGCAGCCTTCACCTACAAATGTTAAATGTCCCCAGGTTTATTATGTATGTTTAATTTTTATCAGCTTTTTAATTAAAATGTCATCACAAATTTAAGAGAGAAGGAAAGGGCAGAGGAAAGGTCAGAGGGGCAGAAGCCTGTTAGAATGAACTGAGTTGGAGAAGCTGTTTCTTCATTTCTTTGCCCTAAAATGTTCTTAATTTCTGACATTTTTGTGTTTTTAGCAACTTCAAATCTTGAAGTTTATGGGTTGAAAATGTGAAACATTGACTTGCCAAATGGCAAAGGATGTGAAAACAAATGATAGAGAAGTTAAGTGAGCAGGGATAGATCTATGAGATCCAGGCATGAGCTCCATCAGAGTTAACTTCTGAGGGTGGGCATTTCTGTGGGTGACAATGGGAGAGACTAGCAGAGGACAGTTACTGTCCCTTGGTTTGTACCTGGAGTATCTCCAAAGAGAACTATTTCCTAATGCTGTAAGTTTGTTCAGAAGAAGGACATTTTCTTTCTCTGCTCCATTTCTACATGTTCTTTTGTGTGCTCAGCACACAGCTCCCAAAGGTTGTTGATTGACTGATTGATTGATTGACTGACTAAAATACATGAGGATATGGGATCATCTAGAAAAGTCTTAGAGCAGCAAATTATTGCCCCCAAATGTGCAGGCAAATGTCTGTGTATTCTTGAATAGCCAATCTCTAAACTGCATACAAGATTTAAATCTTCATGAAACTATAATTGTGGCTGTAGGATTACAACTAAGGAGAAAGTTGTAGATCCTGTAGGGTTTGATGACATTTCTGCAGAAGTTGTTTTAAAGGGTTAACTTAAACCTCAATTTCTCTATAATTAAAAGATATTAGAATAGAATACCGTTTTATTTGATCTCCTTCTAAAATGAAAAAAAAATCTAAATCAAAAGATTGAAACTTCATCTCCAGAGATCAACTCGTATAATGCTGTGTCACAACATCAATCCTCAATATAAGGGACAAGAACAGACCATATCTGCACATAACTCACTGGCCCATTGATTAGAAACTAGTATTTTCAGTAGGTTCGTTTTTATCTCAGCCATAAAATTTAAATTCTATCTCCAACATGGTATTTTTCCCTTTCAATATAAGAGGCAATTTATTTTATTGTTACTTGCAACTAAAAAAAAACCCAATAAACTGGCTGGTAGCCAAAGAAGACCATAATGACAAAATGATTGATCTTTTTATAATACATTGTATTGCTATTCTCAAATTGGAGAAATGCAATATAGACAATATTCATTTATACCACCAACTGGTATTCATCTCAGTAATAGAATCCAACACTCCTTTGTATTTATTAAGTATCTGTCATCACTAGAAATACAAAATAAAAAAGCTTCAGTAGTAATTCACAGGCATGGTCAAATATTAGTTGTTGTAGTCCACTGACATAAAGGATCTGTATGTGAGCTGTGTTGCCCATGAGAAAAATAAAACTGCTGCATCCACAGACACCAGTAGAGCAGTTACACAAGTGGACATTATTCCAAAAGAGGAAAAATATTCTAATCAATGGGAGTTGCCCACAATAGGAGTTGACAGAGGGTTATAGCAACCTCTGGACTGCATGCATTACATGCCATCTTGATAAATCTTTACAGCACTCTGCTGACAGATGATATTACTCCTTCATTCAGATGAAAAGAAAGGCTCAAACAAGTTAAATCTTTCTCTTTGGGACCACTGAGTTTCTCTATAATTAAGTCAGAATCTGAAGTGAATTTTGACTGATTTATTATACCATATATGCTTCTTTTTATTTATTCATTTTTTATTTTATTAATAATAGTTTATTTGTACATTTTAGAAATGCATTATGTATAAATGAAGATAATGTGCTTCTTCATAACATAGTGATTTATTGTCAACTACTGCACTGAACGAAAATGTAACTGACAACAATAGCAAAAATAGTGAGAATTTTTGATGCTTGGTCAAGAAGTGTTGGGTGAGATCTTACTTGAACTATGTGGGATCCTTGACTAGAATATACTTCAAGTGTTCTGCACTAAGTAGAGTAGGAAAGATGATTGAGAAATGTTCTTCAGATGGGAAAGCTTATCACAGAAGGCTGCCTGAGAAAGATGTGGACCGAAAAGGGTCTAGTGACATTCTCATGAGTCACTCCTTTTCCAAACCTCTATTCAGACTCACTACAGTTCCACAGTTCTCAAATTCCTCCCAGCCATCCAATGAGCTGGGAAAACTTAGCTGACTAAAATAGTCACCCTTTTCTTGAATCTGTGTAGTAAGACAGGACTCACCAAAACTTCAGTTTTACTCACCAAAGTTTGTTAAATGATGTGCTGAGCCCTTCTTTGTTTGTACAACTCTAACTCCTAGAAAATTATTCTACATATTCAACTTTATTTCTTTTTCTTCAACAACTTCCACCCCTTGGTGTTTCATTTTTCACTGGAAGTCAAATGGAACACATTTAAGATACTTCAGAAAGTATCAGCCTCTCCATGTGTGTGATGGGGAAGATAGTGAAAGTGTCACCTTAAGTCACAAGTTCACTGTCATGTTCCTTCTCACTGTGACACTTGGTCCTGGGTAGGATTTTTTTGCCTTTCTCATCACTCTGCCCAATTAGTGTGTTGGATATGATGGAACTTTGCAGTTTTTCCATCTTGGAGTCTAGGTTGACTCTCTTATCCTCCGGACCACACATAATGAATTCTTCTATGCCCTATCTCAGCTGCTTTCCCAAAATTCTCACTGAAGAGAGGAGTTCAGTTGCAGTAATACTTCATAATCTAAGTTTTCCCATCAGAGTTTTCTCAGGCTGCCTTTGTCTCATCTTCAAATCCAGGATAATGAAAGTTCATCCCACAAAAACACAGTATTTCAACTGTGCTGAACCCAAAATACATACTACCAATACCTACCTCACTATTACCAAGACAATCACCAGCCTGCGCTTGTAATTCTGGCTAAAATTTTTCAAACATTTTCCTAGAATAGTCCTTTTGATGACAGTTTTTTGAGCTAAAATTGATAAGAATATAATGTAAACATGCAGCTAAGGTACACAGTGCTAAAAATTAAACAATTTTCCTTTAAGATTGTGTCCAAGACAAACAAGCCCACTTCCATCACTTTGGTTCTACTGTAATGGGAGTCATGTCCAGACAAATTTGGCAAGAAAAAGAAAGAAATATAAAGTAGAAAAAAAGAATTTAAAATATCTGCTTTGTTAATGATATGATCTTATATGCAGAAGATCCTAAAGACTACACAAACATACACACACACCAGATAAAAATAATAAATGAACTAATGATTTCAATAAATTAGTATGGTATAAAATATATGGCAATCAGTTCAGTTTCTACACGCTAAAATATATTATCTTAAAGGAAAAATAATGTAATATCTCATTTATAATAGCATCAAAAAGAATAAAATGCTTAGGAATAAAATTAATCAAGAAAATGAAAGACTTATGCACAAAAATCTATACCACTGATGAAATGAAATGTAAAAGACATAAATAAATGTGAAACACAAAAATAAAATCTGGGGCCAGAGGGTTAGCTCAGTGGTTCCAGCGCCTGCCTCGCAAGCGCAAGGTCCTGAGTTCGATCCCCGGTAACCATGTATAATGCTAGGCGTGGAGACACGCCCACCAACAATCAACACCGCATACCACAATGCCGGTGGTGGCTCACGCCTGTAATCCCAGCACTCAGGAGGCAGAGACAGGAGGATTGCTGAGTTCGCGGTGGCTTGCCTGGGCACCATAGTGAGCTCAGGGCCAGCCTGAACTACAAAAGCGAGACCCTGTCTCCAAAAAGCAAAAATAAATAAATAAAATAAAATAAAAATAAAAAATAAAATCTGAAAGACATGATAAAATGTACTAATAAAATCAATTTAAAAAGATGTCAGTTAGAAGACTTAGCATTGTAAAAACATCAATATTACCCAAAGCAATCTACAGATACAATGCTATCCCCATTAGAATTTCTTTATAAACCAATATCTACAGTGAACTTCACAGTATGAAAAATATACCAAAATACATTTTAGGCAATAATATTTAATAATGACTACTATTTATGTTCATCAATGCTCTGTGTCACTACAGTTTGGAAACTCTGATCTTGAGGAAGGTTACCCATACCAGGAAATGGAGACAATTCCAACTATAAACTGTTTGTGCAATGACCACTTTGATATTGATGCTGGTTAATATCTGATTTCTAATTGGTTTTTTGGTCCATTCAGTGGTTTGTAAGTCTTCACTGACTTTTTTACTGATGATCAAAGGTCTCAGGACCCCAGAGTGAGAGCTTTGATTCAAAGCCTAACATGCCCCACTTTGTGCTCCAAACTTAAAACAACCTTGTAGTATGAAAGCTTGAGCTTAAACACCTATGGTATATCTCAGATGGGTTTTTGATAGGACAGAGATGTCTCATGGGAGGGAATGACACATCTGTGGTAGAGACAGAACAGCAAAGAAGTTGATTTTGGCCTTGTGTATTTGCCACCTTTTTGTTACTCTGATCAGATACCTGACACGCAAAACTTAGAGGAGAAGTTGATCTGCCTTGTGCCTTCACAGGATTCAGTCTGCGATCAGGGGCTCTCGACAGGAACATCACAATAGACAAGTGTGGTGGACCAAGGATGCTTGATTCATGATGGCCAGAAAGCAGACCAGGGAAACAGCGCTGGAAAGGAAGGGATGAATGAAATACACTACTGCAGTCATGACTCTACAACCCACCCAGATACACCCAGAAATGTGTTGCAGATCCCTCAGCAAATCTCAAGCCAAATCTTCCTGTACCCCAGTACAGGGAACCTAGTGTTTGGCATTAACCACCATCCTCTTACTTCTGAGGCTACAAACCCCCACCACATTCCCCCTCCTTATCCCAAATGGGCACTTGAATAAAGGTGCAGCAATAATGTAATAATATCTTAGCATTCAGATCTCAGTGAATAAAGCCATGTTTGAGTAGGGCCAAGCTCTGAATGGCTATCATTTTAAATATGGAGCATTTTGGGTATGGAATAATTGTGCCGTTATCATGGTTAAATTCATACATCATACATTACTGATTTAGTTGCCTCTGGAAAAAATAGACAGATGAAGCCTTTAGCTACAAGAATAACTTGTCCTTATTTATTACCATCTTTACTCACTAAAAATTAAGTCTTCAAGTATGTGGGAGATACAATGAAAATAAGTGTCTCACTAGCTTTGATGAATAGAAATAAAAATCATGCTGAGATGCTCAGTTTACACTGCCCTTAACCAGCTTTTTCTAGAAGGGAAGAAAAATCCGAATCTGCAGTTGGTGTCTCAGTGTTGTAAAAACTGGGGCCTCAGGAGATGAGAGATGGCCATTGCTGAAACAGATGCCTTCATGAGTAACATAAGGTACTTTCTGCTCTAAATCACATCATTTCAAAAAACCAGTGGGAGTGTCAGCCAAAAGTGAAACATTACATGAACCAAAGAAGCCAGTACTTATTTTGTCAGCCTAAAAGACTATGCTCAGTCTGAAGGCAGCACAGAATGGCCCAACAATCTTCCAGTCAGGAGCCCTGAATATGATCACCCTAATACCTAGCCCATCTCTGACCCTGTCTTGCCATCTCTGAGATTGATCCTGGCCACTTCAACCTTGACTCATGAGAGTACACATACAGTAGTCCCCTCTTATCAATCAGGGGTATGTTCTAGGATCAAAACAGATATTTGATGTGGGGATGTAATGAGGGGAAGGAATAAATATGACTCTGAAAGAAAATGAAAGAGCATGTATATAGGGGGTAGGGAGGTGTGGGTGGGTGGGGATATGGGTAAAAATGAGAATTGACTTGTATCATATATTGTTACAAATTCCCCAATGTTATGTGTGATTGTGAGATGTACATAAATTGTACCAATAAAGAATTCAATTTAAAATAAAACAGATATCTAAAGGAACAGAAAGTGCTATAAATGCTGATTATTTTCCCTTTGCTTCTTACTGTGTTTTGGTTGTACAGTACAAAGGTCCCTATATTAAAGGTGTGGTCTTTGGCCTGGGCCTCATTGGGAGATGATGAAAAATGTATGATATGAGGGGAAGTTAGGGTACTTGCAGTATAAACTTGAAGGAAATACTGACACCTTAGCTCCTTGCTCTGTTTGTTTTTTCAGATACCATGAAACAAACAGCTTCTTCTGCTACACACTCCCCCCATGATGTGCTGCCTTGCCACAGGCCCAAAAGCAACAGAGCCAACCAACTATAGACAGAAGCTACCAAAACTGTAAGGCAAAATACCTTTCTTAGTTGTAAGTTTATTATCTCAGATGCTTTATTACATTCATCCAAAACTAACTAATACACATGCATACCTAGAGTAAGGTTTAATTTTGAAAGTATGCAGCATAAAAAATTAATAATGATGTGCTCTAATAAAAGTTCTGTGAATGTTGTCTCTCTCAACATTTATTTTACTTTCACCTTTTTAGTTAAAGAAAACACTTCATGGTTTAATTTTAGTACATCTCAATTGGCATCACTACCCTTTTAATTTCCATGCTATGTTAAGGAAATAAGCGTTACTTGAACACAAGGACAGTGACACCACAACAGAGAATCTGATAAACAAGATGGCTCCTGAATGACTGACAGGGGGGTGTTACCATATAGAACACAAGTAAGCTGGACACGGAGACAATTCCTATACAGAGTGGGATAGAGCAGGATAGCACAAAAAGTATCACTCTCTTCAGAATGGCATACACTATAAAATCATTTACTTAAGAAATTTTTCATTTAAAAATTTTGGAAAGTGATTGACAGCTGTTAACTGAAAGCATGGATAGTGAATATGCAGCTGGTGGAGGGTGACTATCCAGCTAACAGAAGTAGTCTGATTGTACTAGCAGAACAAGGCCTGTCGGATCACAGTGGAAGACAGGAGAATCTCAAGAATTGACATTTTCACACAGGCAAACTTCATGCATATCGGCCTTGTGAGTTGTTTGATAAAAAAGTGCTGACATGGAGCCACTTAAGCAATCCTTGACAGCACCATGCTTGATTGAAACATAAAATATGGTGCACCCTCGTGGGCACACTGTACTGACTTCAGAAAACGACTGCAGCTGGAAACCCAGGGAGCCTTTCAGCTCAGTGATGGGTGAATCTCCTGAGGCTTAGAGTTCAAGTTCAGTTCGGGTAATAGCTCAACTGCTTTTTTGCTTCCTGAGGCTTAATAGAGTCTGGGGGAGGAAGAAGGCAGTCAGAAAAGAGAATTGATTTGCACAGTTGATTCCAAATGCACAGATCAGAAAGACAGTCTCAGCTCTGGGGTGGCACGTAGAGTGCTCTAGGAAACAGGTCCTGAGCTGCAACATAGGAGAGCGTTGTTTCTTATCCAAGGCTTTGAGTCAAGTTAAAAAAAGATGAAGGTCCTATGCAGTTTCCTTTGATCCCACCTGAAATGTAACTATGCATGAACTCCCCAGTTCCTGCTTTCACCTTGGTTCACCAACTCCTCTGTGATAACACTGACCTATAGCACTATGCCTTTTTTGGGCTTAGCAACTGCATTTTAGGGCTTGTCGTGTGTCACATGGTACTCAAGTAGCAGTCTCGAGAGTCACATGATCTTCCTGACCCCACCATTTATTTCTAAGTGATCTTGGACAGATCATTAAACCTTCCTATACTTCATGTTGTTATCAGTAACGTGGAGGTAAAAATGCACCTCCCTAATCATATTAGTGAGAAGATTAAATGAGCGAATATCTGTACAATAGTATGAAAATATTTCTTGCCACATAGTCAGGGCTACATTAGTCAGGAAAGCATACACTCATAAAATAATCACCAAGAAAATGAATAATTATAAAAAGTGTGATTTGCCTTATGAAAGAAAAGTGTATGGGTTTATAAAGTCATCTAATGGGGAAATCTGAAAGTACAAAAGTAGTAAACAAAGAAAGCTATTGAAAAGAGGTAAAGGTTCTCACAGGAAATTAGAAATCAAGTTTAGTCTATTAAAAGCAAAGGAAAATTCTGAGTTGGTTCATGTTCATCATCTACCTTGTACTAGGCCAGTGCTTGGCAAATGTTTAATATAATGATCAGAGCATAAATATTTTAGGATTTGTGGCCACAAGGTCTCTGTTGCAACTTCTCAACTCTGCAACTGTAATGTGAAAGTAACTACTGGCTATGGAGTGCCAGGCCCCACACAGCACAGCAAGCACTGCTAGGCCCACACCCATTCTGATCACCTCCATATCCTACTTCTGACACTGACAAAGAGTTCAATAAATGCCTATTGCAGGAATAAAGGGTAAGCAAGTAATGTAGTAGTATCAAGAGAGCAGCATGACCCTAGAATTCTATTAGGTATCTCAAGAGATCAAGATGTGCTATAACTCAAATCTTACCTATTATAGAAGGGTTTCTCTGATAAATCCACTCTGTAAGATTTATTCCAACAATTAATAATTTTCTCTCCCTTCAGCATGGCATTCATTTTAGTAAAGTCATTACCATAATCTTACTGCATTTATTTCATCTCAGGATCTTCCACACTCCTTAGAAACAAGGTAAAAGAAACCTAAGAAGAATCCCTGCCTTCTAATTGGTAGTCTCTCCTGCTCCCCAGGTAGTGTAGTCTCTGGATGAGATGACAGCTTTCCCTCAGAGAAGTCGTGCTTTCCGTCTGTGGGTTTGCACCATACCTGGACAGAACCTGACATGGCTCCACTTCTCAGCCATCCTCATCCTTGCACGTGGTACATTTTGACTTATTCTCACTGAAGAAATGTGCACAGACTTACACCACTCTTTGAAGTATGCCAGGAATTTTGCCCCAGAAACAGGAACACTGACTGACACAACAATGTGACTAACACATTTCATGAATGAAATGTGCGCAGGAATGATACATGCCATTTCAAAAATAATGGGGGGTAGAAATGTGCTTTCCCAAGGTGGTCTCTACCTGCCAAATGAGTGTGAAGGTTGCCAAGGGCCAAGAAGAAGACAAAATCACAAGATTCAGTCACTCCTGAGGAAGCTACTCACTGACCAGGAATATCATGCATTTGTTAGTGCTAAGGAAAAAGACTCAGTATGATGACCAGATAGACAGAGAAGATATGTAATACAATAATATAGTATATGTTTACTGTATGGTATGCGCTCATATGACTATGAAGGTTGAGAAATCTCATAGTCTGTCCTCTACAAGTTTTACACCCAGAAAATCAGTGGTATAGATATTGAGGTCCACAGAACTGATGGTGTAGATACCTAGATACCCACCGCAAAGTGAAGCTTGGGCACCTGGAATACAAAGGATGGATAGACAAAGTTCAGTGTGCCAGCTCATGTATTCAGGCAGAAAGTAAATCCATTTTTCATGTCTTTTTGTTCTCAAGCTCTTAGCTGAAGGCCACCTATTTTGCTTAGCCTACCAATTCAAATGCTAATTTCATTCAAAAACACCCCCTGAAGTAATGCTTTATTAGATACACAGGCCTCTATTGCCCAGTCAAGTTGACACAAAATTAACCTTCATAACCCACAATAATTAATGTATGAATCAAAAGTAAATGGATTAATGCCAGGTGTGGTGGCTCACGCCTGTAATCCCAGCACTAGGGAGGCAGAGACAGGAGGACTGCTGAGTTCAAGGCTTGCCTGGGCTCCATAGTGAGCTCAGAGCCAGCCTGAACTACAAAGCGAGACCCTGTCTCAAAAAAAAAAAAAGTAAACGGATTGTTCTTATGTTCTTCTAGGTTTCCTGGAGGCTCCAGAGAAAGTTCTAATCACCTTAGTATTCACACAGCACCCTGCTCACTGAGATTCCCAGCTCTCTGACCTACAATTAGACTTTCATTTCACTCAAACAATTCATCCTTTTTTTAATTGAATTCTTTATTGGTACAATTTATATACATCTCAAAATCACATATAACATTGGGAAATTTGTACCAGTATATGCCACAAGTTAATTCTCATTTTTACCCATATCCCTACCCACTTCCCCCTTCCTCCCCCCTTTATACATGCTCTTTTATTTTCTTTCTGTATCATATTTATTCCTTCCCCTCATCACATTCCCACACCAAGTTTCCTATAGAAATAGTCCACTCTATAAAAGCTGTCCTACTTTCTAGAACTCATTTGCATCTATAGGTGTTCATGCCAAAGAGAAGATCCGGATATTGTCTATCTGTGATCTATTGATTTCACTTATTAGTATATCCTCCAGGTGTCTCCATTTGCACCTAAATGGATCGATCTTGTTATTCTTTATGGCAGAGTAATACTCCATTTTGTAAAAAAACCACATCTTCTTTATCCACTCTCCAGTTGATGGGCATTTGGGTTGTTTCCAAGATTGAGCTATCACGAACTGAACTGCTATGAACAAGGGTGTACATCTGTCTTTCCAATGTGAGTTTTAAAATTCTTTGGGGTATATTCCTAGCAGGGGGAATAGCAGGGTCAAATGGGACCCCTAGTCCTAGTTTTCTGAGAAATCTCCACACAGATCTCCACAATGGTTGCACAAGTCTGCAATCCCACCAACAGTGGAGAAGGGTTCCTTTCTCCCCACAACCACGCCAGCATTTATTGTTGGTTGATTTTGTGATAGCAGCCATTCTTTATAGAGTGAGATGAAATCTCAGTGTTGTTTTCATTTGCATCTCTCGAAAGACCAGAGATGTTGAGCATTTCTGCATGGTACTGGCAAAGTAACAGACCTGAGGACCAGTGGAATAGATTAGAAGACCCAGAAACAACTCCAGATACACTAAGCCACCTTATCTTTGACAAAGGAGCCAAACATCCCCAATAGAAGAAAGACAGCCTCTTTAACAAATGTTGCTGGAAAAACTGGGCTTTAGCCTGCCAAAAGCTAAAGCTAGACCTATCTCTTTCACCATGCACAAAACTAAACTCACAGTGGATATGAGACTTAAACATTAAAACAGAAACAATAAGCCT
>PVIC010020751.1:0-29232 GCA_004025085.1 Thryonomys swinderianus
TGATGGCTGGTGGGCGTCAGTCTCCACGCCCAGCATTATATGTGGTTACCAGAGATCGAACTCAGGACCTTGCGCTTGCGAGGCAGGCGCCAGAACCACTGAGCTAACCTTCCGGCCCTGTTTGAGGTTTTAAAAATTTTTCTTTGGTGTGGGAATTGAGCTCAGGGGCCTTTGTACTGAAAACTTCAACTCTTTATTTTTTATTTTGTAAATTTTTATTTTGAGGCAGGTTTTCCATAAGTCGCTAAATTGTCCAGGCTGGGCCCTAATTTGCGATCCTTCATCCTCAGCCCCCCCCCCCCAGATTGCCGGGGTCCCATAGCTCTACTCAGAATCACTTTCACACAGGACGACAGAATAAATACATTTAGGCTGGGCCCTGTCCTTCCCCATTCCGGTCATGCTGCCTTTCAGGGAATTACTGGTTTACGTTTCTTGTGTTCACAGGACAAGAAAGGGCTTTCTGGGAAACAGAATAATTTCGAGCGCAAAGCAGTGTACCAGAGGCAAGTCAGGGCGCCTAGTTTGCTGGCCAAAAGCATTTTAGAAGGTAAAGCAACACCAAATTATCTTTTAGCCTCTTACATTGAGTTGAATGTCCCTCATTATTCAGTCGCTGATGTATTTACTAACATGTGCTGGAGCTATTTGACTAGAAGTTACTTTGTATTCGGCTCCCAGCAAATGAATCTCACCTGCTGAGTTTTCTGTTCCCATCAGTTTTTTTTTTTTTTTTTTGCTTTTTGGAGACAGGGTCTCGCTTTGTAGTTCAGGCTGGCCCTGAGCTCACTATGGTGCCCAGGCAAGCCGCCGCAAACTCAGCAATCCTCCCGTCTCTGCCTCCCGAGTGCTGGGATTACAGGCGTGAGCCACCACGCCCAGCATTATATGTGGTTACCGGGGATCGAACTCAGGTCCTTGGGCTTGCAAGGCAGACGCCGGAACCACTGAGCTAACCCTCCGGCCCTCCCATCAGTTTAAGAATAAGGTGCTTGTGTCATTTAATAGTGAATGACTTAGGTTACAGTGTGTGTGACGTTTGTGAGAAAGTATACAAAACACAGACTCACGTGACCCTGCAGCAGATGTGGACAGAGAAAAATGGGTAAATAGGCACAGCCTTGCTTCGATCTGGCTTTTCTGGCTTGGCTGGGCTGCAGCTAAGCGGAGGTCCTAAGTCAGGACGGGAGAGGGGTTTGTCAGTGAGCGCACCGTGAGGCTTCCGGTCCGCGACTTTAACCCCGGATTCTGCTCTTTTGCACGGTTTCCTCCCCTGACCTCTAGATGGTTGCTGAGGCCCTACGTTTCATGTTTGATCTTTTTGGACAGCTAAGGTAGAACCCGAAGTAAACTCTGAATCAAGCAACGCAGAAGTTGGACTTGAGCACTGGGAAGTCTAATGCTCCTCTAGTTTTACTTTCTCTAAAGCTTGTGATTGTGTAAAGTTTTCATAAAATATTTTCTAAAGCCTCGCTGTTTGGGTAATTTCCTTCTTGATCTGGTAATATACTGACTATACCATTTTCTTTGAGTGTTGCAAGTTTTCCTTAAGTGCAATAAAACAGTTTGTATTTATTTTAATCACTACCACGTTATAAAGTTCAGATTATAAAATAGATTCTTCTTAAATCAAATATTTGGGTTCTGTTTTTCTCTTGCACAGCTTCTGAATTTACTTAGTTCTAGATAGTTGTTAGGGTCTGTTCATGTCTTCCCCAGTGTGGTACCCTTCTGACCTTAGGGTGAGGTCTCATGAGTTCAAAGTGATTTCAGTAAATAGATTTATAACTATAAATTGAAATTTTGTCAAAGCAACTTGAGAAGTTCGAGGACCAAATGAAATAGTAAATTCAAGTAAATAACTTCCTGGCAAGCATATACCATACAAATAGAAACATTAATTTTCAAATTTTATTTTCTTTGCAAATGAGTATGATGGGCTTGTCACTTTGTAAACACAAATATCACAGTGGATCCTTCAAACAAATTTGGTGGTGGTGAGTGTTGGGAGATGAAATGCTCCAAGTATTTGACGCTATTAGGAATTTTATTTATGCTGCACTAATCTTTGGTTTTGACTTTGTCTCTATTCATAAGATGTGGGCTGACTTAATCTGTGTTCTAATTATTGCTTGTTCAACCATGTTGGCAACTGGCCAATGTGATTGGCGCTTGGGAAAAATGCTTTAAACCTGTTATTTTCAGTACAGCAAGGAATTGTCTGACCTCTCACATTTTGTTTTGTTTTGCTTTATTTGTGCTGGTAGTCAGGGGGAAGGCCTAGCTAAACTGTTCACCACAGAGTGTTTGACTAGTCAACAGCTCTTCGATTTTCTATGCTTCTCTGTTTCCTTAAGTCTTTTTTGTTTCTTTTTCTCTTCACTAATCTCCTGTAACTTCTTTCTCTTTTTTCCTAGTTCTCCTTGGATTATTCTCCAACTGTAACAATGTGTACATAATGAGCCATCTTTAGAAAATAAAAGTGACATCGGCTCTAGGTATAGATATCTTTCTTAATAATGAAAAAGATCACATGGATCGTAAAATATTGACTGAAGCGAGATGAGCAGTTTTGTCTCTTAATATGTAGGGACTTGGAAGAATAATACAATCTCAATAAAGTACACTTGTCAAAACCAAAGTGCACACAGAGCTATGTCAATCAAAATACCTGCAACAAAATGTGACAGTAGGGCTGTAGTCCCTTCGAAAGGAATTATTTTACATCGAAGCTCTACTTCGGTTCGCTGCATAAAAGTACTAATGATACAGAACTGTGATCAGTTGTCCTGGCAATTTATCGTGTTTCTTTTGCTTTTTAAGTTCCCAGATTCTTCCTCCCTAGATGTTAATGTTTTCCCTGTGCCACGTTTGCTTATTTCAGGCTATCGCCCTATCACGGCGGAGACTTACCTGGGAGGGAGCCTATCTCTCCCTCCCCCAGTTAGTGACAGGATGCGAAAAAGAAGGGCCTTCGCCGACAAAGAGTTGGAGAACATTATGCTGGAAAGAGAGTATAAAGAGAGAGAGATGCTGGAGACTTCCCAAGCTGCTGCCTTGTTCCTGCCCAACCGCATAGTGCCTGCTCCCGAGTACAGCTCCTACAAAAGTGCCTACAGCCCTACCGCAGGCGAGCTGCCCGGCAAGGACTTCTGCAGTTTTTTGCCCACCTGCCTTGATCTCACCATGCAGTATTCAGGCTCTGGGAATATGGAACTGATTTCCTCTAATGTTAGTGTGGCCACGACTTACCGACAATACCCTTTGTCCTCAAGATTTTTAGTTTGGCCCAAGTGCGGCCCTATTAGTGACACCCTTCTCTACCAACAGTGTCTTCTAAACGCTACCACCTCAGTGCAGGCCCTGAAGCCTGCGGCCGGCTGGGACTTGAAGGGAACAAGGGTCCAGGACGAACTCAGTGCGGAACACAACGTGATGCCATCGAAACTGGAAGGCTCGCTGGTGCTGCCTCACCTTCCCGAGGTCCAGGCCTCCAGAGGTGACTTTCAGGGTCACCAAGCTGTCCCCGAGAGGTCCGCCTTCTCCCCACCCCGACGGAATTTCTCTCCCGTTGTTGACACAGAGTCCCTGGCAGCTCAAGGGCACGTCTTAACCAAGATCAGCAAAGAAAACACTAGGCACCCTCTGCCACTTAAAAATAATCCATTCCACTCGTTATTCCAGCAAACGCTCAATGACAAATCAGGTCCCGAGCTGAAAACACCATTTGTCAAGGAGGCCTTTGAAGAGATCCCAAAGAAACACAGAGAGTGTTTGGTCAAGGAGAACCAGAAATACACATTTACAATAGATAGGTGTGCAAAAGACCTTTTTGTAGCCAAACAAGTTGGAACGAAGCTCTCGGTGAATGAACCGCTGTCATTTTCTGTTGAGTCTATTCTCAAAAGACCGTCGTCTGCCATGACGCACGTCTCCCAGTGACAGCCTGCTTCTAGGGAAAGTGGATTTTCTGCCATCTCAGATGATTCTTGCCGTATACTTATTTTTTTAAAGTTCAAATGTTTGTATAAAGAAATTTTTAATGTAAATAGTGATTTCTAAAAATGGTATATATTCACATGCATGTATGTTTCCTGATCACGTACATATATTTAAACTTAAGATGGAAATTGCTTAATGTGCAAATTGTAGAGTTCTATGCCTTACACAGCATTTCAAAAAAGGAATAAAACTGATACTGTCTTCTAAAAGATCCAGTGTTTGCTAAGCAAATAGCTGTCTCTGGCTAGATGAAAAAGCTGGTGTCTGTGAAATGTGCCCTTTATTTTTCTATATTTCTGGGTATTTTCAAGTGCCATTAATGGTCACTGGGGGCTACAGGAGAAGCCTTATAATGTTTTAGTTTTGCTTTCTTTTCCCCTTCTGTGCCTGCCAGGCAAGCACTCCATCACTGAGCAATATCCCCAGGGCTAGTTTTGCATTTGGGAGAACATATAAATTCAGCTGTTCAAGACCGAGGTAAAAAAAATCACTTAAAGAGAACATTAAGGGTGCTCGCCGATCATGGAATCAATTTCCTATTGTTGGGGAAAGGCGAAATAGTTTAAAAGGAAACCGAGTATAATATCTCACTTATCTGATGATGTGAGCTCTTGGGGTGGATTTCTTTTAACTTCCTGGGCCTAGTTTCCTTTTGCATACAGGCTGTGTGTGTGTGGGGACCTACCCTTCCCTTTTAGGCAAGGAGCTTCACTTTGAAGATTGTTAGTTCTCTCGAATATTCTATGATTTTGGTTGCTGGGGATGGTGGAGCAAGTTCCCTTGAAGGGTGCAGTCTGTTCAGCTCACAGCGATGATAAACACCCTCTGGTTTTTTTTTTTTTTTTTTTTTTTTTTTTTTTTTTTTTTTTTTTTTTTTTTTTTTTTTTTTTTTTTTTTTTGAGACAGGGTCTCGCTTTGTAGTTCAGGCTGGCTCTGAGCTCACTATGTAGTCCAGGCAAGCCTCGAACTCAGTGATCCTCCTGTCTCTGCCTCCTGAGTGCTGGGATTACAGGCATGCGCCACCACGCCCGGCAAACACCCTCTGGTATTTGTGTAGGTTCCTGTTTGGGAAGGACTGATACCAGCAGGCAGTTAGATGCAGGCCCAGTCACCAAGCTGGGCTTTATGCTTTTCCCACTCACACCACGTCAAAGGCTTTCTTCTGAGATAAAAATACTTAACATTCGCTTCAGCTGATGGTTGCTGATGCCTGCTGATGTTTGTCTCAACATGCGGGTGGCTTCTGGGATCTTCCACCTTTTCTCCCTGTTAAGATCTTTGTTATTCCATTGTTGTTACATACACTTGATGAAATAGAAATATTTATAGGAGTATTAAGTTAATCTCTCAAGCTCTCACCTGTGAAGCCCAGATCAGATTAGATTCTAAGATGTCAGAGTCTCGAGACAAGAAAGGAAAGAGCCCGTATCTCACCTTCAGTGCTGCCTTGGGGTCAGGTCTGGGTAAGGGGACCCCAGGCATGGGTGCACTCTGGCAAGTGAGTCAGCAGTTTAAACATATTCTGTCTTGTTTTTAAAGACACAGCATTATTTTGAAATGTTTTTGCTGTGGAGGAGTTCATGTAAACCTCTATGGGTTTTCTAAATTGTTGCTTGAAGTTAATATCAATTTCAAAAACAACAAGCCAGAACTTGGGTTAATTTTCAGTTTGTTCCTGTAAAGCAACACTTAGCTTTGTTGAGTCAAATCTACTTATTTTTACTATTGCAAAAGCCAGAATGAGTGGAAATCTGCCAGAGGAAGAAAGTGAAAGCAAGCAGAGGTTCCAATAACTGCTGAAGATTATCATTAAGTGGAAAGGAATGTTTCCCAGCTAAGTATACACTAATGTTAGAGACAGAATCTGATTCGGTTCTTTCCCAGTCACCTCTGCTTCCGCTATACAGTCACTAGTGTTTGTTTTCCTATCAGAAAGTTATTTATTTGTGTGTGTTAAATGCTAAACATAAGCCTGGTATTGAATCACACTGCTTTGGGAGTCCTGAGGTGAAATGTGGACTTCCTAATCCAAACGTGGATTTTCTCTTTCTTATTCCATGCTTGTGTTTTTGAACACTTCGTTGCTTTGTTCCCTCTTTTGTATGCAGTTGAACGTGTTGGGGCCGCTGTGTCCTGTCTCTCTAGCACTTTAATTCCGTGAAGTGACTCCAGTTGGCTGTGGGTATTAGTGGTTTTTCTCACATTACTAGTGGCCAGAATTTTATTGTTCTTGAATGTTTATGAGGGTCAGTCTTTTCTCTGGCTAATTTATTAATACACCATACATTAGTTCTGCTGTAATGATGAATTCTTGGAATGTAAATCTATCAAGTCTACCATAAGCCACTTAAGAAGAGCTTTGTACTTAGTTCTTTGCTTTCTAAAAATCTTTTTCTTCTATGAAAGCTGCTAGGAAAGAATAGTCATTGACAACGTTAAATCAGACTTGTGGTTCAGTTTAAGCACTTTCTGTGTTAAAGCCAATAAATGGATTGGGCCTTAAATATTTTTGAGTAAAAAGAGTATGGTATGTACCTTTTTCTGAATAAACTCATAGTACAATAATGGCTTTTCATTTCAAGTAAGCAAGTGTTATTTTTTGTTCTATTTGCATTTCTCACTATTTTATGACCGTGCTTCTCAGATTATCATGGGCAGTTGAATCTCCCAGAATCTGATTCTGCGGGTCTGGGTGGGCCTAGTTTTGCAGTTCTAACCTTCTTGGAAGATAGTGCTGCTGGTCTTCAGGCCAGGCTTCGAGTAGCAAAAGTTGTTTCAATTTGATTAAAACATAATATGTACATTTAACATTGATTTATTTATATTTTGTGGTCACAGGGATTGATCCAAGGGTCTTAGTACTGAGATATATCCTAAGCCCTTTAGAGTTTTTGTTTTGAGACAGGTTGTTGCGAAGTCACTAAGTTGCCCGGGCTGGGCTTGAACTTGTGATTATCTTGCCTTAAATTTCCAAAATGCTGGAAATTATAGGAGCGCATAATCAGTTTAGACTTAATTTTTAAGTAGGGAGAAATGCATGTGACCAAATTTACCATCTTGACCATGTTTAAGCATGTACTCCAGTGTTTTAAAATGCATTCATATTGTTGCACACTGCCACCCTCACCGTCTTCAGAGCTATTTTTTATAACTTGTTAAGTGAAATCCCATACCTGTTAGCAATAACTCCTTCCACCTGGCTTCTGGAAACCTCCCTTCTACTTTCTGTCTCTGTGTATCGGACTACCTTAAGTTGCTTAGGTAAGTGGATTCATGCATTTATCTCTTGGTGACAGGCTCATGTCTCTTGGCATGGTATCCTCATAGTTTATTCATGTCGAAGTGCCTGTCAGGATTTCCTTTTTCTAAAAAGCTAAATAACATAAGGGTGATGCCTGGAACAACCTACTGAATTTCCATTAGGCTCCACCTCTTAAAGTTTCCACCACTTGAGGGCCACCACCAGGGGACCATGTTCCTGGCCCATGAATACACGGAGGAAACACTGAAACCATACCCAAACCCTAACAGTGTGCAGGTATCTCCTGGAAACCTTGCTTGGCCTTGTCTGGGTGTATAGGTCATCTTTTCTTCCCTTGGTCCTTACCGCCTCATTCTACCACTTCTTCCCTCAAGGAGCTGAAGCTTCCGAGTGAACCTCCCTCCCCAGAAGGGACAGTTTCCTCTTCCCCAGCGTGGGCTGCGTTTCTGCTTTTCTTCCTGTCACTGTGGCTGCCTGGAGAGTCTCCTACATCAGGTGCGATCGGGAGCTTCAGGGTGGTATGGCCGTAGATAAGAGTCTTCTTTCGTCTTTAGAGAACCTTTATAGAACCTTTCATCTAAGTTTGCGTGTTACCAGATCATCTGCACTTAAAAACTTATCTCAACTATGTAATGAAAGACCACAGTTTACAGTAAGAAATGTTTCAGGGTTTCCTGGATAGGGTCTCAGAAGTGCTGAAAAGCAAAGAAATGGCAGAGGGTCAACCTGAAGAAATAAGGAGAACCCACAATTTTCTGTAGAATAGTAAAGACATTTAATACAGAGGGTGGATTTAAAATTGGGATTGGGATTATTACAAGCCCACCTGGCTTCATTAATTTTTGATTAATATTCTTTGTTTCTACTTTAGTTCTACAAAAGTTTATGAATATTTCTATAGGGTCCACTTTGTAGGGCTAGCTTTTTTTTTTTTTTTTGAGACAGGGTCTTGCTTTGTAGTTCAGGCTGGCCCTGAGCTCACTATGCAGCCTAGGCAGGCCTTGAACTCAGCAATCCTCCTCCCTCTGCCTCCTGAATGCTTCGATTACACGTGTGAGCCACCATGCCTGCATTGTGTTGTGTGATACTGATCGCTGATGGGTGTGAGTCACCATGCCTGGTACTGTTGTATGTGGTTACCAGGGGTGAACCAAAGACCTTGCACTTGCTAGGCAGGCACTGGAACCACTGAGCTAAATCTCCAGCCCAGGGATAATAGTTTTTGAGATGGCTGAATCACTATTATATAAACTTGGGCCTGTGGCACTCATTTATTTTAATGATTATACTAAGCTTTTATCATGTTCTATCCCTTTAGTTCTTTTAGTTTATAACCATTTAGGTTTACATACACTTGGGTATGCTTAATGGAAACACCTGGAAATATGTGGGATTTAATGTAATGGTAAACATGTAATAATAATGATTAATGTGTATGGAGTTTCCAATTTACTGGGCAAATTTGGATTTATTATCTCATATTCCCCATACATTTTATGAAATTTGTCAAATGGCCATTTTATGAGTTGAATCTATTCTCTCTCTATTTCTCTCTCTCTCAATCTGTCCACAAATTAGAGGATTTTCCTAATACACAGTATAACATGATGTGACCTAATCTATTTCTAAACTTTTGTGTGAAAATATTAAGTGCATCTAAAATTTATATGAAATACATGAGGTATCGTGTGTATTATTTCACTTGTACAACTACATATATCTTTATATAGGAACATGAACACTCATCCAACTCCATTAAGTTTCATACACATAAATACACACACAGTTGTCTCTTGGAATTATAAGACTATTGAAATAAGAGTGAGGAAGAGAAACTGCTGTGGAAATACTATTGATTGGCAGCTCTAGTTGTCATGCCTTTGGATCTCCTGCGGCATTAACCTCGAGGTCACCCTTTGCTGGGCTGCTTCTACATGCAACTGAGTAGTGCAAGGTGACTAGAAAGGAACAATTTCTAGCCCATCATGAGATTCCTGTAACAGGCACCCTTGGCCGGGCCACTCCCCATCCAAGTGTACCGTGACACACATTTGAAGAACCTAAAAGAGTGTCTGTTTTGTATGGTGTTCTGAGCCAAACAAGACATAAGACAAAGGAATTGGTGGCTGAAGACTGAAATATTCTTCCCTTATCACTAAGTTCTACCACATGGAAGCCATGACAGATCAAGGAGTGAGAGGATTTCCCAGTATCGAATTCCCAAATTACAGACCACTCGGCTGGAAACACTCAGCTGAGCACATCTCCTCTGCCCGTCGCTGTAGTGGCTGAGTGTCACCTGTGTTCTCTGCACACAGCTTGGCTCTTGAAAAGGAGAGAGGAGTGAGAAGAGCTCGTTGTACCCTTTACGCATCCCAGACTCACCGTCCAGGTTATGTTCCTCTCCTTCCCCACTGACTGTAACACACATGTTATGGCCATTTGTTTCCTTTCGGATGAATGTTAACCCACAGACAATATCCTCTTGGATTCCATGACTGCAGTCAGAACATAAGTCATTGTTGAAGATAAGAGTTGGGTGCTGGGAAATAGCAGGATTGCTTCATACATGCTGAGTGGACTAAACACTATGAATATTTTTAGTGTAAAAGAGAAAACTGGAGAAATTACTTTTTGAACACAGCTGGAACTACGATTTTGAAGACAGCATGCTGGTGAGTATGCTTTCCATTTGATGTTATTACATAGCACGGCCCAATGGGTGTGTTCTGATTTTTTTTTTTTTTGAGACAGGGTCTCGCTCTGGGATTCAGGCTGCCCCTGAGCTCACTATGTAGCCCAGGCAAGCCTCGAACTCTGCAATCCTCCTGCCTCTGCCTCCTGAGTGCTGGGATGACAGGTGTGAGTCACCACACCCTGCCGGGTGTTCTGATTTTATCAGTCCTCACCAAGTTCTTTTCATGGCATGTTATCATAGTCATCTGAGATGTTGTGGAACCAAATTAATGTTTCCTTATCTGTCCTCTCTTGACAGTTACTATAGAGCGATCAGGAGGATGTTACAGAAAAGTTATGAATCAATTTAGCAAGGCATTTAACAAAGTCTTTTATGATAGAGGATTTTAGGATTTGTAGCAGTGAAGTTGAGGGAATTTGTAGCTGTTTAGACACATGAAGACACATCAAATGATACACCAATATCAATTTCTGAGAATGTCTTTAGTCTCTTGGTTTAAGGGTCTTCTTGTTTTAAACCATATCCTAGCTGGCAATTGAATATAAATAACAGTGTACTGATCAAATCTATGGATGATAGTAAGTTGGAAGATCGGGTCACTGTTGTTGATAGTGGAATTGGGTTACACTAAAGTTCTTGATCTAAGTGGACCTCTTATATTTTAAAACAACTACTACCCAATTATGAAACTACTTGTTGAAAGGGAACTGATGTTAGCTTTATGTGAAAACAACCTGGTAATCATAGAGGACTCCAAGCCTAAAATGAGCAAGAATGAGTCATAGTTAATAGAAATTGATAATACAAACTTGGATTCCATTGATAGAATTTCCACATCTAACAACACAGTAGCTACAACACAGTCCTCTCTCATCAGATCAAATGTGGGAATTTGTGATCAGCTCTGAGCGTTCCATTTTTATGGAGTTATCAATGAATTTGGCAATCAGGGTGGTGAAAAGAAGATAAGTCTTGTCCGACTGTATATAGATCAGGGCACTGGAGTTGTGGCCTGGAGCAGAGACATCTTACAGCAGCTGATCTGTGTACTCATATTTGAAATAATGTCATTCGGAATGGGGAAGTGTGGCCCCTGAGTCTCTGAGAAGAGGATGACGGGAGATCAGATCAGTACAATCAAAGGGAGTTCTTTTCCAGCCAGCCTGGGAAGGGAGCACTGGAGGCCTTCATGGGGAGCCAAGAAGGAAACTTTGCCCTGAACAGGAGGCTGAAGCAGCACCGGACACAGCACCAGGTCTCTTCACACCCGCGTCCGGGCACGTGGTGCTGTAAAGAAGTGTTTGCTGAATGAGCAGAACCTTCCTCAATGATGGTAACTTCTGATTATACAATAAGTAACCTGGGGGAAGGATTAGAGGAACTCTTTTTTCCTGTCAAATACTTTAGAAAAATCATACTACTAATTTTAAAAAAAGTTAATTTTTACATAACTTAAAAAAGTATTTATGGTATACACCATGATGTTTTGAAATGCTTACGTGTAGTAAAATGGTTACCACCATCAGAAGAAGACCTATCTGTCCTCTTACATACACGTGAAATCTAAAAGAATAAAAACATCAGATACATAGAAACAGAGTGGAAGGGTGGGCAAAGGGTAGGGAGTGGGGTCAGGATGATGGGGAGAGTTAGGTAAAGGCTATAAGGTTGCAGTTGTCGGGACCAAGGAGGTAACTCCTTGGCACAGGAGTTACCTAGAATGTGTGAGGTTCTGTGTTCAAGCCTTGGTACCAAAAACCAAACCAAAACAAAAACTCGAAACCAAACCCAAACCTCCAAGGTAGAAGAAGAAGAACAAAACAAAAATCCCAAAATAACACGATACATGTTAATACTCACTCAAGTACAAGCCCCTGGAAAGTAAAGATACCATCCAAGTCCTAGAGATGTCTGTGGTGCTTAAGGAACGTGAACTTGCAAAGTGAGCATGGAGATGCCTCCCGGCAGAGGAGGGGACTGCCGTGGTGCCTGCCGGGAAGCGGGAAGCGGGGCTGGGCTTGGGGCGGCTCCCACTGACCAGCAGGGGCTGAAGGACATCAGCGAGGAGAGGAGTCAGAGGTGAGAGGCAGGGAAGCGCCGGGAGCGCGGAGCGAGGTAGAGGAACAAGGACAGGCCAGGAAAATAAGTTTTAAATTTTTATTTATGCTTTTTTTTTTTTTAAGGGGTTCTGTGTTTTAGGGTTAATGAGTTTTGAAAGTGGTTATTGGCAGTTGGGCTACTTCTAGTAAAAGGATTTAAGTTCCATAAATCAGTAAATGCGGGCTCTAGGTCCGTGGGACATTGTAGTTTATGAGACCCTTTTCATGGCAGATGGAAAATAAAAAGACCCACAGCCAGAAGACAAGCGTGAGGGCGTCCTCCTGGGTATCCTCAGTGCACTCAGAGAGGGCAGAGGAGGAGGGCACCTTGCTCACACAATCCACAGCTGCCTCTGCTTGCGGGAGGCCTTCCGCTGGGCCACCAGCAGTCCCAACCAAGAGAAGGAATCTTCTTAGATGCCGCGGACCCCAACCTCGAGGGATCCCCCAGAAAGAAGAGCTGAATCCTCTGCTTTGTAAGCAGTTGGACAGCCCCAGATGTACCATTCCTGCAGGTTTATTTTTTTCTCAATAAAATAAATGCTCTTGTTCTCAGTGTGTGCCTCTTCCTGCGTATGGTCTCGATGCAGAATAGATGTAGACACACGCAGAGTACTGAAACTCATTCTCAGAAAATTTCCAGGAGCACAGTGCTTCCTCTCCCCTTTTACCCTGGCTTCTCAGATTTTCTTCACCTTTATCTATTTTATGTATTCTTGTTTTTGGTTAACTTACATCCCCATGTTTAGAAGGCAGGAATATAACTGTCGGGCTCCCAACCAGGGTGGCATGTTTTGGGATGAACTTCCAGGGCCTGAGCCGGTGGCGGTGCAGATCCAGTCACTCGGGAGGGGGACTCCAGTTGACAGCGTGTGAACAGGTTCTTGGGGACCATAGTTATTCTAGCACGTTGGTGAGTTCGTGGCTGCTGTGCTGCGGGGCCCGGAGTGGACGCTTAGCTAGGGCTGCAGCCGAGGAGGAGACACCAGCTGGCAGGTGCGAGGAAGTCCACGCTGCAGTCCCCACAGGCTACTTTGTGCTTTCCCAATGTGCATCTGTTATTTTTCTCCATACACTTGAGGAAGAGAAGGAAGCCTTTCTGCTTTCCAGCTTCCTCCACCTGCTGCGTGGGTACAGTGCACCGTGACCTCCTGCCCTGTCAGTTGCGAACTGTCCAGATGACTCAGGCCTCCTTCTCTCCCTCTTCCTCCATGTTTTACTGGGATCAGAGTTTTTTAGATGAACTTAGACAGTCAAGAGTTCACGAGGAGGGAGCGGTTGTAATATGGCCCAGTTTGTTAGGAATCTCAAGGTTAGGAACAACGGTCATAAGTCAGCAAAGGAGCACCCTTCTTCCACACGTGTACCACAGCGACTGAGTGTAATCCATAAGCCAGAAGGCACCTCAACACTTGCTATCACTGAGAGTTTACATGGGAAACATGCAAAACCCTAGTGAAAAATAACCACAAAATCCCCACTACCGTCTTTTGAGGTCATGTGTCCAACCTGCAGTGAGTAGGTAGATAAGAAACAGAGCAGTGTGACTGCTTATGGGACTCAGTTCAGTTTACTATTTATTGAGAACCTTCTATGTGCCAGATGCACGCTCAAAACTAAGCCTGCGTGATTAATTTCTTTGAAGCAGAAAAAAAAAAAACCCCCAGAGGATAACTTAGTTTTTAAAATAAGAGGATAGGGAAGGGGAGGGGAAGATGAGAATCTCAACTCTCACAAGGCTCTTAGCATCTACAGCTTGGTCTTAAAACAAGTCGGGCCAGGCCAATGAGTTTGCTTCCTTGTTGGACCTTTGAAGGCCAAATGCTTGATCCAGAGAGAGTATCAGAAACTGCTGGTTGTCCCTTCCATGTCTACTCTGATTTTTCTTAGCAACAGAGCCCTGATTTTGTTTGAACTGGCCACACGCCCAGCTAAGAGACTGTGTTTTCCAGTCTTGTTTGCATCTAGGTGTGGCCTGTGGTTGCAGGTGGACAACTATGGATGAGACTTCAGGAAACCTTTCTAAAAGGCACTCAGACAACAGAGAGGAACACCTTCTGATTCATTCTCTTTCATCTTTTTTCCTGGATTTTGGATCTCTTTTTAGCATCTTATGACTTTGAGACTGGCAGCCATGTTCAAAGAATTTTGGAATAAAGATCAAAGAAGACTAGGTGCCTGTCCTCTCTGAGAATCTGCCCTAGCAGACCTGGGCTGTTTTTCTCTACTGGCTCATGTTTTATAGGAGATAAATAACTATGTGCATAAGTCATTTTCACTGCATCTCCTTTACAAGGAGTTGAATGATATAAAAGGATTCTATGACTTTTCTGCTTTTTCCCTGCTGTCTCCTATTTTTCTCCGCTTTGTAGCTTCCCTCCAACATTTTCTCTGTGTTCATCTTTTGGCTTTTGTCTCTACTATATAGTGTCTGCTTATATTGTTAAGTTCTTCGTTCCAATCTAAGAGTGAGATCAACTAAATTCATTTAATTCCTTTTTGTCTCCTTTGAGCCAAGTCTTGTAGTATAGATACTTCTTTTTTTTTTTTTAGAGGACTAAGATAATATATTTAAAGTGTCTGATCCACAATAAAGTTTTTCTTCTCATCTTTGACTCATGATGTTCTGGAGTAAACACTTGGAAAATAACATTTCTGATTATGAGTCCAATTTAGATGTTTGGTTCAAAGTGTTCTTGGGAAAGCTCAAGGAACTTCTCAAAGCAATTACTCCAGTTATTAGGAGTAACACCACCAAAAGATAATCTGTTTTACCTGCATCCCAAATTCTGCCTGTTTTCTCAAGAGAAATCTTTGTATGAAACAGATCATGTAGCACAGTGATGCCTCATAGAATGCAGAGTGATACTGAAATGAGAGGGTATCGTCACTTCACATAATTTTTGGCTACTTGTTTTGTACCTGTGGTCAAATCAGTATATCAGAGCTATGTCAGGAAGTCAGCAAATACATATTGAGAATCTACTAAGTAGATCAGTGGGTCCCACCCTTTTGGCACCAGGGATCTGTTTAATGGAAGACAACTTTTCATAAGTCAGCGGAGTATCCTTCAACATGTGCACCAAAGCAACCGAGTATAATCCATAAGCCAGAAGGCACCCAAACACTTGCCATTACTGAGACTTTACATGAGAAACATGCAAAATCATAGTAAAAAATAACCACAAAAACCCCCCCTACTTTTTTTTTTTTTTTTGAGACAGGGTCTCACTTTGTAGTTCAGGCTGGCCCAGCCCTGAGCTCACTATGTAGCCCAGGCAAGCCTTGAATTCAGCAATCCTCCTGTCTCTGCCTCCCGAGTGCCAGGATTATAGGCATGAGGCACCATGCACGACACTGTGGTATGTGGTATTGATTGCTGATGGGCGTGAGTCACCATGCCCAGCATTGTATGTGGTTACTGGGGATTGAACTCAGGACCTTGGGCTTGCAAGGCAGGTGCTGGAACCACTGAGCTAAATCTCTGGTCCCCAATCCCTATTATTAAAGCAAAGCTTTAGGCTGATACATAGTACACTGTAACTAATCAGTATATTTTTTGGTTTGTATTAAATATTTGAATATATAGTATGTTTCCATGGTTCAAACTCACTACATATAAAATTATATTCAATGAAAATTCATGTCCCTCCTCACCTTCTTTGGCTATTTAATTCACTTCCACAGGTATAAGTCATGTACTTTTCCCCTAAAAAATTTTAGTGTACATATAAAATGTACATGGATGTTCTTCTTATAAAAACAGAAATGATTCTCCCTCCCTCAACTTGTATTTTCATTTAAAAATATCTTTGAGATTATTCAGATTGGTATAAATTATATTTTCCTTTTGAGACTATTAGAGCTTATTTAGACAGTGTATTATTGATGTAATGTAGATTATTGGCTTAATCTTACTGAATAATAATTGCATGCCTAATAACTGGATTGATTCCTTTTGTATTTTTTTTTTTCCTGGCACCGGGGATTGAACTTAGGACGTTGCACTTACAAGGCGGATGCAATACCACTGAGCTAACGTACCCACCCTGGATTGATTCCCAATTACTGGTGTCCTGGTGTTCCATGCTGGGAATTAATATCATGTGTTTGTGATTTTTAGCTATTTTGGGGTTAAAGATGAAGTCAGGAGTTCAGCAGGGCTGTCTGATTCACTGCACTGTAAGAAATAGTCTTTATGAACTCACCCAGCAGGTTATTAGATGCCACCATTTCCCTAGGTGGTAGGTAAAATTATCATAACAGAAAACAGTTCAGGTGGGGGTTTTCTAATTGACTAAAAAGGGCCACAAAGGAAATTTTAAGCATGATGGAATTTTGTTCTCATCATTATAAGAATGGCTATAAAACTACATACATCTGCCAGGGAATGACTTCTGGTGAGCGCTGGATAAATGGCATCCTTGGACCTGTCTACCTTGATCAGGAAGATAGAGGTGCAGGAGGCGAGGCTCCTGGAGGCAAGAACAGGGACTGTCGTGACGAGCAGACCTCCATTTGTTCCCCACCATAGCGTTTCAGCCCCAGCTCTTTCCAGCTGCCTCGCTGACATTTCACAGGCCCCGAAACAAAAGACCCCCTCCCTCAGCGTACGTCCTGGACCTGATACGCTTCTCGGCTGATCTCTCGGAGTACAAATCTGGAGGCACTCTGGCTGATACACCTGCGTGCTGCCTCTCACTCTGTGGCCCAGAGGAAAATATTCTCTAGGCCGAAAAGAAAATGTGGAAAAAGTGAGAGGAGTTTCTTGTGGCCCATGTCCCAAAGGGACGCTCATTCCTTGGTGACAGGGTGCACATGAGCAGCCTGGCACTTTGCACACCAAAGGCTGGACTCATTCACTGACCTTACTAACACTTAAGAGGGTTGCAACCCGTC
Source organism: Thryonomys swinderianus (assembly GCA_004025085.1). Taxonomy (NCBI): domain Eukaryota; kingdom Metazoa; phylum Chordata; class Mammalia; order Rodentia; family Thryonomyidae; genus Thryonomys; species Thryonomys swinderianus. The sequence continues at coordinate 16,961 of PVIC010020751.1, forward strand.
TCTCCATCAGTGAGGTCCTCAGTGGAGACACTCTTTGGGTTGTATGTCACACACGACTTGTTCTTTAGGATGAAAGTGTTTGCTGAGGCAGCAGATTCCCCTGATTGACTCTTTATTTGTGCATTAAAATCTAATAGGTCTGCAGTGTTAATCCCGGAGCAGAAGAAACGTAAAAGGTGTTTGATCTCTGGTTCAAGGATGGAGCTCCTCAGGTCTTGGAGAGATTATTTCTGAGTAGGCGCCCTTTGCCCAGAATTCCAGTGTGTATTGGAGGGTCAAAGACAAACTGTGTATCAAGAGATGAAAGGACAGTTGTTTTCCTATGAAGCCTCATAAATCCGTTTAGATATCATTCCCGCTTCATTTTACCATTTTATTTCTGGCACCACAACATCGAGGCTGTTTGATGCATTTCACTGAAAATATTTGTGTAGCACCCTTCACTTTTATTTTGTGATGAAAAGCATTACCTCAAACAATGAACTGATCAACTGAGAGGAAAAGCAAAGCGAACATCACCCAGCATCAGGCCGAGGATCCAACATCTGATTGTACTTAGCGTGGGGGAAACTTAAAAAAAGTCAACCCAACTTTCATTTCTTGGTTCTTTTATCCTTAAGCTCAGCAATAAACTAGCACTCTTTGGTTAAAAAGTCAAAGGAACAGATGTATAATTCTGGGGCTTCAGCATCTATATTTCAAATGGAGCATGTAAATTATGAGAACGTCTCTCGGGATTGGTGAGCGTCCCGGAGCACGTGTGGCGCTGCCGGGGGTCACCGGGATCCTCCCCGGCGGCCTCGCTCCATGGCCGCAGCCCGGCGCGCCCAACCGATTCTTCTCCGCAGGCTGCGCGTTTCGCAGGCAGGCAGTTAGCGCTTGAACCGCAGAGAAAGGTACAGTGGGCCTGGAGAGGAGATTGCTGGTAGATAGCGACACACCTCAAAGACGGAAAAGGCAGAGGTGGGCTGAGGTTCCTTTCCACAATTCCTGGGTTGTGGTCCATCCCGCCTTTTGTGACCTGAAGGAAAGGACTCCGTGGTTTTCTGTTCTGAAGTCTGGGAATGTGAGTGATTTTTGGGAGGTCAAATGAGAAAATACTGTGTATAAAATGCTTAGCTTAGCGCTCCAACGTTGGTGTCTGTGTTTTTTTTTTTCTTAAAATGACAACTCATTACACATAAAAATGGGGTAAAGCATTAAAGTGACGTTCAAAAATTCAAATCCAAAAGCTGGAAAGAACATCTTCATTTTTGGATGGGCAGTGGCTTTCCCCAAGATGATGGGTAGAACATCTCACGATATGTGGTATCCTAGGCTTAGCCCAGGGCTCTTGCCACCAGGGTAGGGACCCCAAAAGTGTTGTCAACACCTGCCTGACCACTGGGGAAGATCTGTCCTATTGGGCGGTGAAATTGGGTCATGCTGGTTAGACGTGTCACCAGAAGAGATCGCTGTTTTACGTTTCAGGCTGGAAGTCTTTGTGAAGGGCTATGAAGCATAATACTAAGCATTGGTTACTGCATGACCCAGGCTGTTAATCAGCTTAATATATCAAGACGGCTAAAAAATTGGGATATTAAGGAAAACTGCTAATTGAAGTGTGAAAATACAGCTGGAGTCCCAAGTCATTCTTCAGTAATGAGAAAATACTTTTGTAGTTGCTTGCTTACTTTTCAAGTTAAGTTGTGTTAAATGAGTTAACAACAGGGGTTAAGGAGTGATGGATGGCCAAATACCCAAAGGCAAATATGCAGACAAACAAATAGTTCTTTTAATAGCATCAAAGTGTCACGGGGAATTGTAAGAGTTCATAAGAATTAGGATAAACACAAGTCCCTGCTTTTGAAAATACCATTTAGAGAGCAGGACAAGATTCTGGCTTGGTGCTGGGCACAGACAGCTGGTCTTGTCTCCTTAGTGAATGGAATGAAGGGCCCACTGCCTTTCACTGTGAGGCTTCCCGCAGCGGAGGCCGCAGGGCACGGACTCTGAATGCCTGCCACACCGAGTGACGGTTGTATTTTCTTTCTTTTTCTCCGTTCTAGGGACTGACATATGCCCCCAACCCCCTTTAAGTTTTTGTTTTTTTTTTTGAGGCAGTGACTTGCTAAGTTTCTCAGGTTGATTTGATTTGAAGTCCTCCTGCTTCAGCCTCCTGGGCTCTCTTCCTCTAAAACGAAGGAGCTTCTGTGACCCTGCTGGCTTTTGTTTGGAAGCAGAACCAGACACAAACAGGTGGCTTCCCAGGTAGCTGGTGCATCGGTTTCTGAACAATCTTTGAATGTGACCGCTATGTTTATCATGTACCATATTTAATTAGGCTGCGTCGGAGGAAGATGAACCACTAGGACTGGTTTTGCTTTCTCTTCTTTTCTCACAAACAATTTGACACCAGTCGCAAATATGATTATACCATTCATTGCTCAGAGCAAAAGCCCTGCCTTCCGATTGCGTGGGATTCGGTATTTGCTCACTCAAATGGTTCAGTCAACCGCCTGACGGTTGGCACAGGGCTCCCAGGAGCACTTGCTGAAGTCGCGCACAACTCTGCATTTTGACACTATAGCCCCAGGTTCAAAAGCTCTTAGTATTACTCATTTATTTCCCACACACAGCCCCACCCCACACAATTTATTGCCGGATTCTTTTTAACCTTAGAGAGTGCTTTCTGTAACAGAAGGGCTAGGAAATTAATTGTTTCCATCTTGCTCTAATGCTAGTGATACTTTTCGCACCTCTTAAATACTAGCGCCCCAGGTAACTCCTGTCTGAGCCGCTGCTCAGTCTGGCTCACCTGGAACAGAGTACACAAAATGCAGGAGAAGAAACTCGGACTAAGTGATCACTGGGGATATTTAAAGGTTCATAAAATACAGATGAACGTCCCCTGTGTGATGCTTAGTCAGCATGTAAATCACCATTTGCCAGAAGACCCAAAATATTAAGGATCACATCTATTTTGTTCATTTCAACCCACTTCAAATAAAGGAAATAGCACTACAAATAATGAAGCTTTATATCCTTTCCAAGGGTTTTCATTAGTACGCTATTTCTGGTTTTCCATCTAATTGAGTTGATTGGTACATTTTAGGTATATACCAAGATCCCATTCATCATTGAGAATTTGTGCTTGTACATGGATCTGGATTCTTATTTTTTTCTCCCTTATTTTCCCTCCCTTCCCTCCAGCCCCTTGACAAACCCTTATATGTACTGAAAGTGTACACTTCACAGTCTGTACTAATTTATGGGCCTTCATCTTTGGCCCACATAACACCCTTCTTATTCTACTATTTTTGTTATTCCCCCAATCTCCATTCCTAATCCATTCGACCCAATAAATTTCCAGACTAATGTGTTGATAATCAGTCTTTAAAATTTCACGTCTTAGTGAAATATTGAGTGCTGTTTAGAACATGTTTCTGTTTTAAAAGTTATTTAACCCTCTTTTTAAGATCATTGTTGTTGTACCTATAGTTAGCTTATTATTTTAAACTCTTTTAAGGCATTCCACAGTGGGCACTCAGTATAGTTTTTAAATCTTTAAAAAAGCGTGCTACATTAAAAATAGCAAAGCTTTACTTTTACCCATTTTTATATGTGCAGTTTTTGGTGTCATATATATATTACACATTATTCTACATCCCTATCCATAAACTTTATTTTCTCCAGCAGAACCTCTAACTATTAAACCCTAGCTCTTCACGCCTTTGAAAATCACCACTGTGCCCAGTGTATTTTACTAATTCCCTACCTATGTGAGCATATACTGCTTTCAAGACACACTGCACCAAATATGTTACAGTTATGACCTCATGAAGTTGCATAAGAATTTCTCTGAGATAGTTTCAGAAGGAAATTTTGGAGACAAAGATATATTGCTTTCTAGAATGACTCTATTTATTTACAGTGTCTTCAACAGTATATCTGATTTTCCATCTTGTTCTGTTCTGCCATCTCTGGAATTATCTCTTTTAATATTTACATTCAACTAGTCTTATTTTGCTTTTAGTTTTAATTGACTGCAGAGTTTGAGCATCTTTAAAAGTTTCATTGGATATTTGAATTACTTTTTCTGAAAAATGCCAATTTAATACTTCGCTCATTTTATAATAGAGGTTTGCACCATTTTTCTTGTTGATTTTTAGGAGTCATTTATATGCTACAGGTGATAAATTCTTGATGGAGTTAGATGTTGTATTTTCTTCCAGACTCATCTGTTTGTTTATGGTATTTTGAAAAATTTGGCAGAAATAAATATATAAGTTAAAAATTTTCAGTGTTTATATTTTAGGATCTTATTCATCTTTTAATCATTCAATATAAAATATATTGTTGTGAATTTCCCTTAAAATTTCTTTACATATGTTGTAGTTTCTTCATATTTTTCCTGTGTAGAGGAAGATTACTGATTGTATAAGTTTATCTAATAACAACAAGCTGAGCTGTGTTCCAATAGTTTCTTGGTGCTCTGGAATTTTCTGTGTGGATAATATTATTATCTGAAAACAATATGTTTTACCTTTCTCACTGAATCCTCTTACACAATTTTCTTTTTCTTGTATATAGCATTGTTGTGTTCCTCTTGAACTATTTCAATGGAGAAATAATAGTTGGAATTCTTATATCCAGTGTTATTAGAATAAATGGAAGTAAGTTTTTTTCATTATATATGATCCTATTTGATATGTAATGTAGGCTTTTGGTTGCTAACATATTTATAGTTAAGAAAACAGCATTACACACATAATTCCCTGGGACCGCTGATATTCATGAAATGTTTTGTCTGGACACCTACAGATAATCATTGATTTTGGTCTTCATATCAAATCGTCTCTTACTGTGAGGTACAAAGAGAAAGGAAGAGAAGATATAGTCATGCAGCACCTGTCCTATCCCAAAGAATCCTGGTAGCCTAAGCAAGGATTAGTGAACATTATTACTCTCAGGCAATCTGATCTTTTAAGGGCCTAATAAGAAACAATTGAAGGAGCTATAAGCGCATTCATGTGCATAAATAACATTAAAATTGTATAATGCTGTGACTAAGAGGAAAAGCCAAAATTTATTGAGCATTTGTTATGTTTCAGGCTCTGTGTTGGGTAATTTTAAAGCTACTTTAAGCCCCTTAGCCACCCTGTGGAGTGGTCATTATTTCCTCTGTTTTAGGATCAGGAAACATAGGCTTAAAGAAGTTATAAAAACTTGTTCAGGTGCTTGTAGTGCCTAGTGTTAGAGCCAGAATTCAGACTCAGATCTCTCTCCAATGTTCAAGTCTTTCCCCCACATCATGTTAGGTTTCTTCAAAGATATTTAATGCTAATTACATATTAGATACATAAGACATGGAAAGGAAACCTAGGGAGTCATCACCTACAAACAAAACAACCAGTTCCATCTCAATCTGTTACAAATTTAAGACAAACAAAGTGAGCCAGAGCTCCTTGGAGAGAGGAGTGATTCTTGTACTACAACAGGGAAGGTACAGGATGGCGTTGGAATGTATCATTCTACCAGGAAGTGAAGATATTCTCAGGAGACACGTGAAGAGGTTTGTAGGAACTGGCTCACAGGGGTCCAGCTGGCCAAATCTGAAAAAAAAATGGAGTGTCAGAAGAAATCAAAACAGTGATTTATTGTAATCCACTAAAGTGGAATCCATGAGTTCTAATAATAAATAAATAAACAAAAACAGAGAAGAGGACGTTATTCCTGAGATAGAATACCAGCAAGGGAGAGTTATAGTTAGAAAAGTCACCATTTTAAAGTCGTCACAACCAAGACCATCTTAGGCTCGAATCATCAGTGGGTTCTCCATCTAGGATGTACATTTAGATAGAGCTCATGATAGTTTTGTGTTCTCAGAATGTTTCCCGGTAGATTATTCTGTGCAAGGGGAGAAAGCAGTAAATATATAGTGGAAAAAGTGAACAACACCTTGATCTAGGAACAAACATTAATATCACCAGTGATGACCTCATGGGCCACCAGATGTGGTAGCTTGAGAAGAACACTGTGTCACTTTGTGCAGCACTGTTGCTGAGCAAATGTAACTTGAAGCCAATCGTAAGGAAATGTCAGCCAAGCTCAAATTGAGAAACATTCTGCAGAATAGCTGAATTCTGTTGAAGACTGAGAAACTGTTCCAGCTTTAAAAGCATAAAAAAGATAGGACATAAAATCCAATGTGAGGCCCTTGACAGGATCATGTAATGGAGAGCGAAATGTTCTAAAAGACATTATTGCTGCAATTGACAAAACTGAATTATGGACTGTAGAATAATGGACTATTTTATCTATATTGAATTTCCTGAATTAGAGAAGTACTTTAGCCTTGTAAAAGTATACCCTTATTCCTAACAAATATATACTGAAACATTTAAGAGAAAAGTGACATTCTCAACTGGATAAGAAAAGAAGAATACAGTTAAAAGAGCAAGAAAGCAAATGTGGAAATATGGTAACAATTAGTGAAACTGAATAAAGGGACTATGGAGTTCTCTGTGTGATTTTTATATCATTTCAACCAATATAAAATTATTTCAGAGTCAAAAAACTTGGGATTACATTAGTAAGTGTGCTTATCTGTCAAAAATACTGATGAATTTTGCCAGTTGATATTGGATTCATACCATCTCTGTTCCCAGGAAAATGGATTAATGTAATAGTCTTCCTTACAGGCATATTTGTCCTTGAGAGTGATTCAGTAGGAGTACAATTCATTTGCTTGTACGTTTAGTGACACTATTAAAAGGATAGAAGGCATTTGTTGGTGAACAAAAGGTTTTCGTTCTCTTTACCCCAAACAGGATACGATGAGCCCAACAATTCGTTTTACCAAGATTCTCACATCTCCATTTCCCGACTTGATATATTTATAATATTTCTTAAATCACCCTTCTATGACAGTCTCTACCCATAAGGACTAAAAAACCATTTTGATCTTTGTTTAATCTACAGCTGTTCTCCAAGATTCTGCATGGAGTTCAGAGTTAATTTGGGAGTATGGTTTGGGTAGTACCAAGGAAGTCAGCCTGATTATTTATTTTTGAGACAGGGTCTCGCTTTGTAGTTCAGGGTGGCTCTGAGCTCACTGTGTCACCCAGGCAGGCCTCAAACTCAGCAATCCTCCTGCCTCTGCCTCCCGAGTGCTGGGATTATAGGTGTGAGTCATTATGCCTGGCACTGTGGTGTGTCATACTGATTACTGGTGAGTGTGAGTCACCCTGCCTGATATTGGTGGTGTGTGACAGTGGGGATCTGTGCTTGCTAGGTAGGTGTTGGAACCACTGAACTAAATCTCTGGACCCTGATTATATTATTTCTGATAGTTGCCTTTCAAGAGTGAATAGGAAATTCACGAGTTGTGTTTCTTTTCTCTTTGTTTCAAATACATACACTTAAAATTGTGAAATAAACAAACATTAAATGTATCACCTTAGCCATTTAATTACACAGTCCAGTGTCACTAAACATATTCACATTATTGTGTTACTGTCAGCACCATCTGTCCACAGAACTTTCACCTTGCCAAAGTGAGTGTACTTGCCGGGCGTGGTGGCTCATGCCTGTCATCCCAGCACTCGGGAGGCAGAGGCAGGAGGATCGCTGAGTTCGAGGCTTGCCTGGGCTACATAGTGAGCTCAGGGCCAGCCTGAACTACAAAGCAAGACCCTGTCTCAAAAAAAAAAAAAAAGTGAGTGTACTCATTTTACAGTAACTCTAATTTCCCTTCCCCCGGACCATGATAACCACCATTCTATATTGTGTCTCTACAGCTTTAACACTCTGGGTCCCTCTAGTAAGTGGAATCATATAAGACCCTTTGTTACTGGTCAATTTCATTTAACATGGTATCTTAAAGTTTCATTCATGTTGTAGCATGTGTTGGAACATTTATACTTTTTAAGGCTCAATAATCCCACAGTTTATTCCTCTGTAGATGTTCATGGATGGGTTATTTCGGTTGCATCTACCTTTTGGCTATCGTGCATAATAATACTATGAACATTTGTGAACAAATATGTTTGAGTCTGTATTTTCAGTTTTTGGGCATAGTGGTAGAAATGGAATTTTACACGATATGGTAATTCTATTTTTAATTTCTGAGGAGGTGCATGCTATTTTTATGAATGGGTGCAGAATTCTGTACTTTCACAATTAGCAGTTTCTTAATGAGTGCTCAACATTCTCAACACTTGTTTACGTGTCCCTCCCTCCCTCCCTATCTTTGTCTCTCCCTTTCTTCCTAGAAATCATCTTAATGGGTTAAGATGATATATTGTGGTTTGAGCTGTATTCTCTTCCCTTCTTTTTGGTGGTGCTGGGGAATGAACCCAAGACCTCCAACATGCTGGGCAAGTGCTTTACTCCTGAGATGCACCTCCAGCTCCACATGTGTGAGTTTTTTAAAAAATAAAAAGTCCCTTGAGAAGGAAAACAAAAACATTATCAGTAATCAGTACTGTAGAGTCAGTTGGTTTGCAAGATTTACTTTTCTTTCTTTTTGTTTGGCATGGCAGTTTTCTCTAGAATGAGACAATCAACCAGTGTCAATTGAAAGTCTTTCTGTGTAATACAAAGAGCCTGAGATTGGAACCAGGGCCTATCTTCAATACACCACTATGAAGCCTTGCTAAGATAGTAGAACCCACAAGTACTTCAGTTTCTTTATCTGAAAATGTGTGCAGCGCCATGTAACAGTGGTTCTCAAACTTTAGCAAACACTGGAATCACCTGTAGGGTTAGATAATGCACACAGATTGCCGGACCAACCCTCATTAGTTATTGGATAGTCCCGGAGAATTGCATTTCTGCAGATGAGACGATGATGCTAGCCTACAGATTGCTGCTTGTTCTAGGAGTGAGACAGTATAAGCCCAAGATAAGCAGTAAAATCCAAGACAGCAGGACTTCTCAGAACTGCCCTGCATTTGTTGGGATTCGAGTTTGGAAAGTGGGCCAGCGGGGAAAGAGTATTATAATCTGGCCTGCTCTGGTTACTGTGCCGTCTCCGTAATGCAAAAGCCTCAGGAGGGTGTGTGGGGACACAGAATCACAACACCCAGACTCCGTGTCCGTTGAGAGGCTTCTTTATTACTATGAAAATTACCATCCAAGTAGAGTGCCTTGGGATGTCATTGGATGAGAGGGAGGGAACAGTGTTCATGACAGGGTGTGATTAGGCACAAGGGCGGAAGCAGTATTTAGCAATGTATGATTGGTCTGTGTCAGTCACTTGAGTCTGTGCGTCACTATGGTTTCTTAAAGGGGCATGGCATCTTTTCCTCTGCTAGGAGAGGGAGAGGGGGGAGGGGGAGGGAGAGGGGGAGGGAGAGGGAGAGGGAGCGGGAGAGAGGGAGGGAGAGAAGAAGTGGAAGCACCTGGAGACAGGTTTAGCCACAGAGTATCAAGAAATAGGAAATGAGTTTGTGGTAGTGAACCTGGGAAGGTATCAAAAACTGAGTTTTCTTAGGGCACAACTTTGCCAAGAAATAAGTGTTCCTTCTGTTGGAGGGTTCACTAAGTATTTTTGTTTGGCTGCAAAAGGGAGGAAGGCCCAGTGAACAGGCACCATAATACCTACTTTAAACAGTGTTAACCTTGCTTTATTTTCCTCATGCAATAAGAATCCTACAAGTAGGCTGGGTGTGGTGGCTCAGGCCTGAAATCCCAGCACTCGGGAAGCAGAGGCAGGAGGATTGCTGTGAGTTCAAGGCTTGCCTGGGCTACATAATGAGCTCAGGGCCAGCCTGAATTACAGAGTGAGACACCGTCAAAAAAAAAAAAAAAAAAAAAAAAAAGAGAAAGAAAAAGAAAAGAATCCTACAAGTAGAAAGTTATTGGTAATCGATCACTTCATGTAAAGGTTTCAGCACTGAGGTCTGCAGTTTTCTTGCCCTTTTGTGTGTATAGCACAGTTGCTCCAGGTATAGTCATGATGTCTGGCTCCCCTGAAGGAAAGAAAGGAGGCAAAAAAAAAAACCGAGGAAAGGTCAGTGTTTATATTAGGAAACCAAAACTTTTCCAGACATTCTTGGCACTCGCTGCTTTTGATTCCAGTGTTCAGAGCTGATTCTTGGCCGTTACTAGCTTCAATCCTGACTAAGAAACATTGTGTTTGAGTTGTCTGCCACCCCAAAGTTAATTAAGATTACTTAGTGAGATGAAATGGCTTTATTATCTGTTTTAGTTTCAGAATTTTTTGGTCTGTACTTAGGGATTTCTGAATAAGGCAGTGAGGCCACTAGAGGCCAAGCTGTAGTTTTTCTATGACTTCTCATATAATTGCATTTTTTTGAGTGTGTGAGATTTGAATGTTGAAATCAATACGGAGATACTCCAAAAAACTAAATAGAGAAATTTCTTTTGATTCAGCTATTTCCCTTTTAGGTATCTTTCCATAAAAGTTAAAGACATCATGTTACCTATATTTATAGCTGCACAATCCATAATAGCTATATTTGGAAGCAACCTATACATCCCATTAACAGATGAATAAAGAAAATGTGGCATTTACAAACAAGGCATTTGGAGAAAAAAGGGTGCACCTTAATGCTAAGTGAAGTAAGTAGGATGTACAAGCTTAATCAGTATAGTATATTATAAACACAGAATATAGATAAAGAACAAAATAGGAGATAGAGAACAGGGAATACGGAGACAGAGCTTTTGCAGATGGGAAGGGAACCAAGAGGTGGAATTAGGAGCGGGGGAGAAGAAGGGTAGGAAATTAAAAAGTTAATGAAGATATGATACATGTATGTACCAACTCCACACAAGGGGTGAAATCATAATGTATTAAAAACATGAATTAACAAAAAAGTAAAAAAAAGAAAAAGTGAACATTCAAGAAGATCAAAGGAAGAAAAGATGGTCCTAGGGCTCACAGCGTGGTGGGGACAGTAGGCCTCAGCCACAGGTGCCCTGGGGAAGACAGAGGAAGACAGCGGCAGAGAGGAGAGTACGCAGTGGCTCATGGGTAGGTCTGGGGTGGTGAGATGGGAGTGGGAGGAAGATGGAGAACGCTGAGACCCACAGATACAGGGGAAGAGTGTGATGGCAGGCAGGGAGGAGGGGGCTGAAGGGGCAGGAAACGAAGAAGAGTCAAGATACGTACATGTGTGCCACACGCCAACTCCCCAGACATAACCTAGTCATCTTGTACTGCAAACATGTAGTGATAGAAAAGAACACTGGACACTGTGGTCCAGACATAATGGCGCCTGAAAAGTGAGACGGTGACAGGGAGATGACCAATCTGGAGGAGGCACTGAGTGCCCCGAAGGGAGATAATGTTCCTGAGAAAGTCACGGGAAGGGGAGAAGGAAGCCACCCTACCTTGGTTAGCCACACTTGAGTCCAGTTAGGCATCCACTGATGTCATGGATGGCACTTTCATCCGCTCCCCCCACGTGACGTCCACACCCTAATCCCTGGAACAGGTGAGGAGCTGGAGAGTGGTTTGAGATGAAATTATTTTAGGTAATCTAAATGGGTCCCCAGTCACCCCGAATACCTTGTGGTGACAGAAGGAGGTGGGAGCAGGGAGGGAGAAGGAGAAGGAGAAGGAGAAAGAGAAGGAGAAAGTGAGACATGAGATTTGATATGAAGATACCACACTGACTGTTTTAAAGTTGGAGAAAGGGATTGGCCAAGGAATATAGATATATTCTAGAAGCTAAATTGGAAAGGGAGACGGACCCTTTCCTAAAGCCTCCAAAAGGAACATAACCCTAGTAATACCTTGATTTTAACCCAGTGAAACCAATTTTGGATTTATGATCACCAGAACACTAAAGCAATACATTTGTTTAAGCTTCTGAACTTAGGATAATTTGTTACTTCAGCAATAAAGAACTAATACATTGCAGAAGCATCAAGTGGTTCAATAGAGTAGGAAAGATAAAGATCACTGAGATTTTATTGGATTGTCATGATAATCAAATAATAGGAGGAGTGTGAAAGCAAGAGGTAATTTGTAAAATACTGCATACAAGTGTCATCTATCCACATGTCGGGCAAGAGCAGATTTGGCAAGAAATGTTTATGTGTCATTTCAGACTCATTGTTTTCTTGATAGATTGAAGCAGAGGAATAAATAATTGTATAGAATATTTCTAATACTTCTAGTCATTTTTGTTTTATTCAAGTCCTCTGTTCTATTATATGTATAATGTATCTGTGGGACAGGGCATTTGGAAAGTAATACATACAAAAAGCTTACAGAAAAGGAAATAGCCATCTTTTTTTTTTTTTTTTTTTTTTTT
>PVIC010020752.1:0-29229 GCA_004025085.1 Thryonomys swinderianus
CTCTCTCTTTCTTCTTTCTTTCGGAACTCATTTTCTGTTGACGTCATAATGTCTTTTTTACTTGCACTTTTTCATACTTTATCAGAGCTGAAATCGCCCAGTGACAACAGCACACAGATGGTCGCCGTGGCTTGCGCCGCAGAGGCAGCATGGCCGTTGTTAAGTCCCGTGGGCACATCCGGGGCCAGGCGCGCGTCCGTCTCCACGCGCGGGAGACCTCTGCTCCTCCCCCTGCTCCTTCTTCGCCGCTAACCAGCAGCCTCCCTCGGGCCATGAGGGTTCCCGGAGACTTCCAGGCTCTCACGGAAACAAAGCAGCTCTGAAAGAAATGGGCCGCGGCCTCTGCGGGCGGGCGCGGAGGCAGAGTCGGAACGGGATGAAGACCAGCGCCCCCCGGAGGCCGAGCGCAGGGAGAGGCGCACGGTGGGGCACACCGCGCCCTCCGGACAGGAGTGGTTTGGCAATGTGAGAACGCTCGCATTCTAAGGTGTGTGTGTGTGTGTGGGTGGGGTGTATGTGTGCGTGTGCGAGTGAGGGTGTGTGTGTGTGTGTGTGTGTGTGTGTGTGTAAGCGCCCGAGAGGGCGACAGAGAGCACACCAGTCTCACCCTCTCGCGCACACCCCAGAACTCAGACGGTGTGCCGTAAATACAGTGTATCCCCTAAACTTTAGGCAAACGCTGCGTCCTGTAATTTAGAATGTCTATGAAATGGACAAACCTGAAAAGGAAGGTGGATAGAAATACCATGTCTGCACCGACATAGACCAAGAGAAATTTTAGAATGAGAGTGTTCAGGGCAGTTTTCCCAGTGCCAGTGATCGCTTGTCACTTCTCATGGATGTGGATTTTAACAGTGTCATTGAATTAATTTTTAAATTTCCTTTGAAAAAAGAAAACTAAAAATATATATTACGTGAGTAAAATAGGCAACACTATGTAATATACTCCACACACACTTTTTTAATTGAATTCTTTATTGGTACAATTTATATACATCTCAAAATCACATATAACATTGGGAAATTTGTACCAGTATATGCCACAAGTTAATTCTCATTTTTACCCATATCCCTACCCACTCCCCCCTCCTCCCCCCTCTATACATGCTCTTTTATTTTCTTTCTGTATCATATTTATTCCTTCCCCTCACACTTTTGAAAGAGAAATTTGCCTCTGCTGTTAATTTTTTTCCTGTACTCCTGTAATATCTTCAAGCTGTATCTGTGAAATCTAATTGTAGAAAATGAGCCAATTAGCTCAAACTTGCTGAAATAGAAATGACTGAAAATTGACTTTTAAAAAGTTCTGATACTGAAAATTTAACCAAAATTACATTTTATACTTATAAATGTATACTTTTATACTAAAAATAGTAGACTAATAATTTTGTCAGAAAATATAATTTCCGTAAATGAAATAACTTTGTTCAAAATTTAAATTTATAAATGGATATACTCCAAATTTTGCCAAGTCTAGTCATTTTTAAATTTACTTAATTTTATGTTAAACCGGGCGTGGTGGCTCACGCCTGTAATCCCAGCACTTGGGAGGCAGAGGCAGGAGGATTGCTGAGTTTGAGGCTTGCCTGGGCTACATAGTGAGCTGAGGACCAACCTGAACTACAAAGTGAGACCCTGTCTCAAAAAAAAAATTATGATATACCAAAGCCATTTAATTTTTTTTACTCAGTGGGATCCATGAGATAAAATATAAATGTATGTTTAAATTTATTACAGCAGTATCTGTGATAGCAAAAAAAAACACAAAAAAAAACCCCTCAGAAACATAAATGTTCACTCACAGGAGACCTATAAAACGGTTGAAATACCATATAATGTGAGGCAATTTTAAAAATTGCATTAAAATATGCATAACACAAAATTTACCATGCTAGCCACTTTGAAAGGTACAGTTCAGTATATGTCACCATTTCCAAATGAGTTGATCTGTGTACAATAAAATGATAAGGCCCCCAAAGATACATTGTTAAATGAAAATATACAGTGCAGTATAGTATGCCTTAAATGAACATCATTTCTCCTCTGCTTTTAAATTTTGTATTTGAAATATGTTTAAAAATAACCGTTGCAGAGCCGGAGGTTTAGCTCAGTGGTTCTGGCACCTGCCTCACAAGCGCAAGGCCCTGAGTTTGATCCCGGTAACCACATACAACGCTGGGCATGGTGACTCAGGCCCACCAGCAATCAATACCACATACCACAGTGCCAGGCGTGGTGGCTCACGCCTTTAATCCCAGCACTCGGGAGGCAGAGGCAGGAGGACTGCTGAGTTTGAGGCTTGCCTGGGCTACATAGTGAGCTCAGGGTCAGCCTGAACTACAAAGAGAGACCCTGTCTCAAAAAAAAAATAATAACTTGCAAACCATAAACCTACTCCTGAAGCTGGCATTTCTCAACATTAGTTCTCAACATGTGTGTGTGTGTGTGTGTAAAATAATTCCGTACATTTGAAGTTCATCTCCTGTCCTTTGCTCCTTCACTGCCTCTTAAGAATCCCAAATTTAGCCCCTACCTATTTTATACTTTCCAATTCATTTACACGTAATGTGGACACAGTGTTGAGTCTTTTAAAATTTGCATAAATGATGTGACCTGTTCAACTTGGCTTCCTCTGTCACTCTGAAGCTCTTTTTCTTTGTCTGACATAGCTGTGCTATTGGGGAGTGGGATATGTAGACACCCTTTTTCTGCAGACAGCTTCCTAGTGGCAGATGTACAGATGCCAGCTGCTGGAGCTCACACTTACAAACAGTAGGGTAGGAAGCACTTTGATAACCTCTGAAGAGCTTGAAATCGTACTATCATTTGACATTTTTATAAATAAATAACTAGTTTAAGGATAGAAGATGTTGGTCCTGTGCATGTGGAAAGAGATAAAGAATGAGCAACATAATATAACAAATCATATCTTGTGGCAGCTTATGTAGGTTAATGCCTTTTGTACGGGAACTCACCATGCTGCCAGGAGAAATGGGACCGGGAGGGATGTTGTGCATTATGGTGAGAAATTATAGTTTTAGGGGTCAGGTGAGCAAATGGTTGTGCAGAGAGGCTCAACTAAGAGGAATGAGGAAACCCACAGGACATCTGCACAGACTGCAAGGTTAACGGACAGGTTGGTGTGTCACAATGAGAGAGGAGTAGATTAGAATCTGATCTCAGGTCCTGGCAACCGCATTTGTGACCAATTCACTTAGTGCTCTCATTTTAGTGTTTATCCTTAATAAAACGAGAGAACACAAATTTCTGATTCATTCATTCACTCAAGGTTGACTTGAGCCTCCAGTCGCAGTCTCAGCAGGACTCCTGGGACCCAAACAGAACGACTCCACTTTTCCAGAAAACAGGAAACTTGAATAGCTCTTATAGAAGAGCTACAATGGAAAAGGATATAACACGAGAGACAACAAGAGGACATTTGATTCTTTTGCCTTGAATCAAGTTAAATGACGATGTGAAATTTAATCTGAATCCTAGTCATTTATACCTTGAAGTCCCCCCCCCTTTTTTTTTTTTTTGCTTTTTTGGAGACAGGGTCTTGCTTTGTAGTTCAGGCTGGCCCTGAGCTCACTATGGTGCCCAGGCAAGCTGCCGCGAACTCAGCAATCCTCCTGTCTCTGCCTCCCGAGTGCTGGGATTACAGGCGTGAGCCACCACGCCCAGCATTATATGTGGTAACTGGGGATCAAACTCAGGTCCTTACGCTTTTGAGGCAGGCGCCGGAACCACTGAGCTAACCCTCTGGCCCGAAGTCCCCCTTTTTTAATGTATGAACTTTAAAATGGCCAGCCACATAAAGCATATGACAGTGGTTCCTATGGCAAAGTGTCACTTTTGGAGGAGAACTCTTCCCTTTCACATAGGTACTGTTAGTGTGGCAATTCAGCAATGTCAGGAGTGACATGGAGAAGGTTCCCGTGTGCTGCAGCAGGTGGCACTCTGGGGGGCTGTCCTCAGGGTCATCAGTGAAGGATCTGCACCCCACAAAAAGACCTAGCCAACATTCAAGATATTTGGAGAAGCAGATTCACCTGTGATTGAGTTATAAAGACCATTTATAAAAATGAGTTAATAACTTGCAAAATGGGGATAATAATAACTACTTCATAGGCTTGCCATAGAGAGGAATAAATTTTACAATATGTGAAAATAAAGTACACACTCTTAAAGAACTTACATTACTGTTCTGTTTGGGGCTCTGAAGGGTATACATAATGGACTTGATAGCTGTTGTTCAATCCCCTCGGCTCATGACAGCACTGCAGACCTGCTGGCCCATCTGCTCCGAGTTATCCTCTGCAAAGCCACTTACTCCTTGCACACTCGTGAGAAGGACTCTCATTCCTAGAAGGTGCACTACGTGACCTTCAACAGACATCTGGGGGACTATGAATTTGACAAAATCAAGGAGTGAAATTCAGCTGGGTATGTGAATTAGGAAAATACATACAGCTACACACACACACACACATATCATGGAAACTTAAAATGGGCTTTGGCCTATGAAGGCACATGAAGAGTTAGAGTCACTGTTTTCGTCAAACAATTTTCTATTCCTCCTAATCATAGCAAATATATTGTCATGAGCATCTGAAATTTGAAAAACCATATTGAAAGACTTCTAAGATAATAATGGCTATGATGGAATTTGTCTATCCCTTTAAAAAAATCCTTAGAAAATTTGTTGAGGTGATGTGTACTTCATAGCTCCCTATTTAGAAGAAATGGGGCCCAAAATAAGGCACTTCTGAAATTGAATGAGTGCTTTTCTTCTGTAAACACAATCAAGAGAAGTAATTTTTACAGCCTAATATAATCAATCGCCTCAACAGATTTTACAGTATTCTAATAATGGAATACCTTATGCACACATAACTCAAATTTAATAATTTCTTTTTTTTTTTTTTTTGAGACAGGGTCTTGCTTTGTTGTTCAGGCTGGCCCTGAGCTCACTATGGAGCCAAGGCAAGCCTCGAACGCAGCAATCCTCCTGTCTCTGCCTCCCGAGTGCTGGGATTACAAGCGTGAGCCACCACGCCCGGCTCAAATTTAATAATTTCTATGCACTATCATTATCTAAATGGGAGATTTGAGTACATCAACAGTTTAGGGGATGTTTGCATAAAAAGAAATCATTTGGATTTTGTAATTACCCAATCCCAAAGAAAATTATAGGGCACTTCTCTGTGTTTCATAGAGTAACTGAAATAGAACAAATAGAAGGGGGAAAAAAGAATATAATGAAAATTTGAAAAACAAAAAGGGGAAATCATATAATTTGGCAAGGATAATTTGGCATTATTTGTATGGTTGCTTTTGGCTAATTTTTCAGACAGAATTTTGAACATGTTGGAGGCTGTATACATATCTCTTTAGAAAAAGCTCTAAAACTAAACGGCACTCCTTTGGCCTCTGGAAACCTTAGGTGATGAGAGAATAAATGCAAAATCCAGGTGTTAATATCAACAAGAAAAGTTTCTGGAAAAAAGTCCTAAGTCAGGCCAGCACAATTCCTAGAAAATGTAAAGGACCAAACTCTGGTTCCCACAGGGCAGCAGAGAGGAAACTGTTACATCAACTCAGATGGTAAGATGTGGAACAAGTTATTGTTCAATGGCCAGGGAGGAATCTGCTTTTATCTAAGCATAAAAATTAGTTTCTAGCCGGGCGTGGTGGCTCACGTCTGTAATCCCAGCACTCGGGAGGCAGAGGCAGGAGTGTTGCTGAGTTCGAGGCTTATGTGGGCTATGTAGTGAGCTCAGGGCCGGCCTGAACTACAAAGTGAGACCCTGTCTCAAAAAAAAAAATTAGTTTCTAGGAGTTTCTCCCCAAAACTATCACTCTATTGACAGTACAAGATATCCTATTGTATAGATCTTTCCTGCCTCTCAAAGTCATACCAGACTCAATCCAGAGCTTGTCAACACACATGGTAAAAAGCTTAGTTATTAATTCTTTGTGAAATTAATCTTCTCCTCTTAAAATTTCTGTCTCAACTTGAATTTAAAGGTCTCCCCTCCTCTCTTTGACGCAGATTAGCTCGAGGCTCCAGAGCCTTGGATGGGAAAGTGGAGAAGAGTGTTAGGTCAGGGAGGTTGAAAATGGAAAAATGTTTTGTCCTAATGAGGCCGCACAGAGTAGATTAGTCTCCCTTTTGGTATCAGTGGGGCCAGCCCTTTTTTCATGGTTTAATGTTACTGTTCTTATTCTTTCGCTGATGCAGTTTCATTGTCTAAAGATTCTAGACATACCCCAGACAGCTACCTCATGCACAGAGTCCAATTCCAGAGCCTGTGTCCCAGGCTTACTCCTGAAATAGGGGAATAGTCTTGTCATTCTGTTGTAGAATCTAAGAGACAGGAGAGACCAATGGGAAACAGGAGGATTTATTTAGATTTTAGACAAACACTGGCTCAAACACTAATGTTCAAAAGAAGAGCAGAGAACGAAGGAAAAGTTCTAGTTTTTATACACTCGGTTGAAGGGGGGTGGTCTTTTTAGTGATATAGCAAGTGTACATTTAGCTTTGAAAGAAGACAGTTACCCTATAAGTCATATGAGAACTGATTGTCATAAACTTTGTGTACAGGAGATAGCTGTCACTTTTATCTGTACCAGAACAAGGAGTTATAGCAACGGGGGAGGGGAGCAGTCTAAGTAAGGGTAGGGGAACTGCTCAAGGCTGGGAAGAATGTTTTTCCCTTAAGTCCTGCTTCAGATTCTCTGCCACCATGTGCTACTGTGTCAACTTTCCTACTCCCACTTGGAAACACCAAAGTGCACTGTGTCATCAATCTTAATTGCTAAGCAAATAGTCAAGAAACAAGAAAGCTGTTTTCCTTTTTCACACAAGCCTACTGACCTTAAAAATGATTCTCTTAGATGGAGAATCATTGGAGACCAGGGCACACAAAGGTCAGGCTGGTGAGAAGGTTCTATACCCCTTATGTGTGAACTGTGAAAAAAATTCAAAACAGTAATAAAACCAATGATGAGTCAGTTTTTAAAGCATTATTGTGATACACCAACAACTCTAAACAAATGCCAGTGATGAAATACTTCTCTCTATAAATATCTCTTGTTGATAAGATCTAACTATGGCTATTATTTGTATATGTACTTCAAATTAATAATTTTATTTCTAATTTTTGAGAAATATTTATTTTATATGGAATTCAGAGAAATTCTCATTAATTAGTTGGTTCTGATATACAATAATTCAGTAACTTGTGACCACTATGAGGAATGACTACATAAATAGTAAAATTTAACTTGGACACAACTATTGTGGTTTTTCATATTCTCCTTTTCAAACAGAAAAAATAAAAATCATACCATACCATACATCATACAATACCATAGAGATTGTAAGAATGAGGCAGTAGAATTAGAGAACTTTACTTTTTTATCCTATGGGGGCCCTTGGAACTTTTGTTTGTCTTCAAAATGTAAAAAGAGTAGAACAATTCAAAGTGCCAAATAAAATATAGCTAGTCCATATAATTCCACTTTGTCCATGCAATATCTGACTGATTTTCTTTTTAATTTTTAGACAGGGTCTCGCTTTGTAGATCAGGCTGGCCCTGAGCTCACTCTGTAGCCCAGGCAAGCCTCAAACTCAGCAATCCTCCTGCCTCTGCCTCCCAAATGCTGGGATTACAGGTGTGACTCACCACACCCAGCATTGCTGTATGGTTACAGGGGATTGAACTAGGGACCTTGTGCTTGCTAGGCAGGTGCTGGAACCACTGAGCTAAATCTTTGGTCCTGAATTTGAATATTTTTAGAGTTAAAATATGTTTTCCTTTTAAAGTTGCAAACAAAAGAATGAAACAAGAAAAAATGAAAGACTAAATAGTACAGTGTCGTAAGGGGCATAATTTAAAATGCACACGCCTTAGTGATTGTTTGAGTTATCATTTGCATGTTACCCACACCGATGAAATACACAGAATAGTCATAGATAAAGATGGCAAAATAAATAATAAAGGAATGATTATTGAGATTCTTTTATACTTAAGCAGCAGAATACGGACTGGTGTATGTAGCTCTGGGGTTGCAGCATGGAGCTCAGCACAGCCAGTCCAAGAGAATGGAAGATTCACTCAGGAATACCGTAGGCAAAGTGTGCGGCTCTGTACTAACACTGGTGGACCAGCCTGGGATCTCTCCTCAAAGAGGCCATCTTTGGCTCTGCTAAAGCCAGGCTTTTACGCCCTCCTTGTTGAATGTTCTCGAAGTTAGGATGGAGTTACACTTAGTATCATTTCATTGGTTAGACTCAGCAATTCTATTGGTTACAAGCTTACAAGTCTCACTGGCTAGTACAGTGTACAGACAGACTACAGGCTCGGTTGGTTAGAGCAGTGCACAGATTTCCACCTGTAAGAGAAGCAATTATAGCAATCTTTTTCAAAAACAAAGGAACTTCTAAACCCAAGTGAGGGAAGTCTTTTGAGGCTCCAAACCTCAATTATAACAAAAGCTGCAGAGCATGGGCAGCCTGCAGCGAACATGACAACGTTTACGAAGTTAAACAACAGGAGTTGGGGGTGGGGGTAGGGGGAGCGCTCTGTGTGTGTGTGTGTGTTTGTGTGTGTGTCTACTTCAGAGCCTTCCAAGAAGCTAATTAGAGCTCTACTTAAGTGGAAGGTTTTACAGATCCGGTTCTCCCTGTCATCACTTGTACAAGACTACTACTGAGTCCACAGAAGAGAAGTTGGGACAGTGAATGCAAATGGACAGACATAATCACCCGTCACGGTCGGTGACATGACAAAGCTGAATGGATGACAGATAGGCATGGTGATGTGAGGCACAAATCAAAGGAATGACTCCCAATCTTTGTGCATCTCTTACATAAATTTGAATTTATTTTTTTTTCTTTTGAGACACGGTCTCACGTTGTAGTTCAGGCTGGCCCTGAGCTCACTATGTAGCCCAGGCAAGCCTGGAACTCAGCAATCCTCCTGTCTCTACCTCCCGAGTGCTGGGATGACAGGCGTGAGCCACCACACCTGGCACTGTGGTATGTGGCATTGATTGCTGGTGGGCGTGAGTCACCATGTCCAGCATTGTTATATGTGGTTACCGGGGGATCAAACTCAAGATTTTGCGCTTGTGAGGCAGGTGCTGGAACCACTGAACTAAATCTCTGGCCCTAAATTTGAATTTTTGCAGAGGGCATTCTTTTGGAAGTGGTGCTCTAGGTATGTTTCCTTTGGAAATTTGGAAAATTTTATTTATTTGGTCATTTTATTCTCACCTAATTGGTAAGAAAAACTGCAGGACGTATGTCTGGGATGCAAAGACAGTCTGGATGGTATGTTCTTTACAGATCTGCACCATCCAAATGAGTTCGAGAAGTTAATTTTAATGTTCAAAGTACTATATGCTACAAAAGAAGTGAGCCTCAGAGGAGTCATCCAAACTCCTCTTTGTTGTGTCATCTCTGAGTCATCTCTTTCTCTGGTGTGAAGTTTTAGAGGATGTTAATAAGATCCCATAATATTCCAGGTAGTCAAAATCAGTCTTGAACAGTGTACACTGAATCAACAAGCTTTAAATTTATTGTTTAAGGATCAAAACTCACATTCTCAAGGATACTGTAATTATGCCACCTAACCTCAGCCTACCAAAATGGCCTCCAAGTGGAAACACTTGAGCTGTGGCCAGGGCGGGGGCAGGGGAACTTTTATCTGAACTTTCTTCCACGTTCACAAACAGACCTGTAGACCAGCGAGCTCCACATCCCAGGGAAGGCCTCTAGTCAGACAGGACGCTGATTGGGGGAGGCAGTGACCTTGGACAGTAAGATATGCAAAAAGAAATTGTGTGAACAAGCCTCATCAGAATCTTTTATCCTCTGAAACCCTAACAACCGGCATAGCATCCTTTATCCACAGAGCTCAGGGGACTGCTTTCTCTAAAGCATGTACTCACATGTACAATTAATCCTTAGACTCCCAACCATTCGGGTCTAAATTGGGAGAGGAAAAGATTTCCTCTCCAATAATATACAAAAGTAGAGATTTACACAGATAAAAATCATCAAATTCTGAAGAAAAACACCAGGAAAAATAACAAAAGATGCTGGTTATACAATACTGGGAAGACAGAAAAAGTCTAGGACTGCACCACTTTATTGTTCTTAGTGGAGGTTCTAAAGCAAAGGATCAAATAATGTTTTTGATTTTGGTGACTAAAAAAACTTTGAAAGATTTTTATAAAACAAATTTATATGGATTTGCTAAGAAAAATTTTTTTAATGAAACTTTTACATTGGACTGGAGATGTTTGGAAGCAGGTAGAATAGATTCCAATGAAAAAATTGTACCAGACACACTTAGTATTGCAATTGCTAGAATTTATTGTGAGATGGGATTGGTATGAATTTCTGCCAGATTGACCCTACCCTGTCATTATTTCTGTTAAACGAGGCTTTTGAAATTAAAATTAATAAAAATATTCTTGGATCATCATAAGGGAGGATAGATGTTATATAATCATTGAAATGACTATAGATAAGGTTCTGAGTTTGATCGCTGACACAGCAAAAAGAAAGAAAGAAAAAGAAAAGAAGGAAGGAAGGAAAGAAAGAGAGAAAGAAAATGAATATGAGAAGATCTATCTTGGTAAAATTAAGGCTTGAAAACAGAAACTCTGGTATTCATTATTATGACGTTATTCTCTACCATTTTGTTATTTATTAATATGAGACCAATATGAATGCTTATACTTTTTCCCTTTTTACAAAAAAATTCATCAAAGCAATTAAATATATTAACCCATTATTTCTTTCTGCAATATTTTATGATTTTATTATTTTTATGATATGATTATAAAAATCAATACTTTTTAATTATTTGTTTTTTTTTCTTTTTGGAGACAGGGTCTCGCTTTGTAGTTCAGGCTGGCCCTGAGCTCACTATGGTGCCCAGGCAAGCCGCCGCGAACTCAGCAATCCTCTTGTCTCTGCCTCCGAGTGCTGGGATTACAGGCGTGAGCCACCACGTCCGGCACTGTGGTATGCGGTGTTGATTGTTGGTGGGCGTGTCTCCACGCCCAGCATTGTATGTGGTTACCGGGGATCGAACTCAGGACCTTGCGCTTGCGAGGCAGGCGCCGGAACCACTGAGCTAACCCTCCGGCCCCTCATTATTCGTTTTTTCATGACTGTTATTATTAATTGTTTTAATGGGGGTTTTTTGTTTTTGAGACAGTGTCTCGCTTTGTAGTTCAGGCTGGCCCTGAGCTCACTACGTCGCCCAGGCAAGCTTCGAACTCATCAATCCTCCTGTCTCTGCCTCCCGAGTGCTGGGATTACAGGCGTGTGATTACCACGCCTGGCACTGTGGTATGTGGTATTGATGGCTGGTGGGCATGAGTCATCACGCCCAGCATTGTATGTGGTTACCAGGGATCGAACTCAGGACCTTGCGCTTGTGAGGCAGGTGCCGGAACCACTGAGCTAAATCTCCGGCCCGTGTTTTTGTGGTTTTTGAAGCAGAAATCATTTCAATATGTTTTATAGGAATTTGCTAATAGAGACACTCTCTAAACTTATATTCTAGACTTGGTGCCCAAAAATAACTGGATAATATCAATGCTTCCTAGGCTTTTGCAGATAGAATAAAGCCATAGAATGTGTTGTATGATAGATTATATGATAGTATTTTATATGTTTTCCTACAGTCTAGAGGATGGAACTTCTAATTCTTAAGAACCCAAGCAAATAAAAAATATGTAATACATAGTAAAAAATGAGTTTGGAAGGAGTATAAACAGATTGAACTAAGATTTCAAATATTTTAACTTCTTCACTCGCTGACGTAATTCTGTCCCGTAGGTGAGAGGTATATGAAAGCGTGATTGATGCAGCCGGTGAGTCCCCGAGATTGGCCTCTAGGGGGCGAGGCTGGGGCCTCCTCAGCCGCCCTCCCTCACCTGGGCCGTCTTGCTTTCGTCAGGAGGCCCAGGTGGAGGTGGCACTTGGGCACCAGTGAGATAGACCCTCCGACTCTTAGACGTACTTGTTGGCATTTTTTTGTACTGGAACGTGGGGGGCATTTGGTCCCTTTTGTTCTTGGAATTGGCCTTTGCCTCCAATTCTGGAAAACAGAAAAGATTTTGACTGTCCTTCATGCCACTACCCCGCTGAAAACTACAAGAGTGGTTCTCAAACTGCTGCTCATGTGGAACCTGATTGGACAAGACTAGCCTGCTTAATATGGAGCAGTTCGAGTATAATGTTTAATTTTATGATTTCTCTAATAGAATTTTTTTCAAATCTTCATTTTTAACTTTAAATATCATGCATTATTTCAACCTGAAGTGAAACAGAATGGTAGAGAATTGTAAAATATTTAATAACTTCAATGCCTAGCTACTGTAATACCAAAAGAATCCTCCATTTCCAGTTGAATTAGATGGACATGATGTTGATAGGCGTGGTCTTATTTTGCGAAGACATTCCTTCCATCAGGTATTAAAACTCCATGACACTGTTCTGAAATTGTTCGCAGTTGCCTCCAGGCAAGTCATCTTTCAGTCACTTCATCTACTTTCACTTCCTCCAGCCAGTGTGGGGTTTGAGGGCGAATGACTCCCTCTCTGACTCTCGTCTGGGAGAAAGTGTCCGTGCAGCCCCACAACTGAGCAGCTCGTGCTGTCGTGTTCCCGATCGATGCACCACAAGGCGGGGCGGCGGCCGCTGGCTCTTCTCTCTCAGCCGTGGGTAATGAGGGCCGCGAGAGCCGTGCGCAGCCGGTCTCTGTGGGCAAGCTAACCCATCCGGGGGGCTCTTTCAGTAACAATCCAGAGACGAAAAGAGACAGACAAAATCGTGAGGCTCTTTTGCCTGCTGTTTTGCGAAGAGGTTTACACTTTGTTTGAAGATATTTTTATAGCATGAAAAGAAAAAAATGGAGGTTTTTGTAGGTCTGCTTTCTATTCAAAAATAATATTGGCTATAGTTCACTGATGCAGAGGCAGGAAAATCAGTAAGCTGGATTTTGTCAATATGATTGATGCCTTTCTCAGAAAATCTTTATAATCATGCATCTTTTCTCTTATATAAGTATATTTTTGTTTTTAAGACGCTCAAAATGTTTAAAGGTTGATATTTCAGAGAGGAAAAAAAGCTTAATCATAAATGGGGTCCACTCTTTTAATTTGGTCTATATAAAGCTATTATTACCTTTTCTATTGTTTCTTCAAATAGCAATACTCCAATGAAATATCCTGGGAGCTTAAATATTTTCACACTTAATTAAAAATGGTTCCCTGATCTATAAGTCACAGACTACTTGACCAAATGCTTTAAAACCTTTTTTTAAACCCTTAAATCTGCCTTTCAAATCAAAGTTTGCCTAGTGTAAGAAAATAATCATGAAACTATAAGTAGGTGTAGACTAGGAAAAAATATTGGTTGTGTTACATTTATTAACTCAGGGCTAATATCATTGATTGAACCTGCTACTGGATTTTGTCCACCAATACCTTTAAACTCCTCAAAACAGACCCTGGGACTGGAGATTTAGCTCAGTGGTTTGGGCACCTGCCTAGCAAGCACAAGTTTCTGAGTTTGAACCCCGGTAACCACATTCAACAATACTGGGTGTGTGACTCATGCCCAACAGCAATCAGTGCCACATACCACATTGCCAGGCATGGTGGCTCATGCCTGTAATCCCAGCACTCGGGAGGCAGAGACAGGAGGATTGCTGAGTTCAAGGCTTGCCTGGACTACATAGTGAACTCAGGGCCAGCCTGAACTACAAAGTGAGACCATATCTCAAAAAAAAAAAAAAACAAAAAAAAAACAAAAAAAAACAGACCTTGGTGCTTGGCCACAGATCTGAGATTAGCTAATTTGAGTGTTTATTCTTTGTAACTATAGTGTTTGATTAGGGTGTGAGTCTATGACTGGACAGGCCCTGTCACAGGCTCTCCAGGAGTTGTTAAGTGAACCTTCAAGGAGAAAGTTCTCTTTCTCTCTGGTCTGCTAAGTTGGGACTCCCAGATGACAGCCCGCCATCTGCAAGGAAGGAGATCAGCAGGAAAGAGACTGAGTCCAGAAGACTTGAGGGCAAGTTGAGAGAGAATTGGTTCCCCAAGGACCTCCATCCAGGTCTGCTCTCCCAGGCCTGCTCTTGAAATCCCTGCTTTAGATTTGTCATCTGCCTCCATATTGCTTCCAACTACGCAAGAGAATGAATAATCTTTTTTTTCTACTTAAAATTCATTTCAGTTTCCACTGTTTGCAGCCCCAAATGCCCACACTAATATAATACCACTTTCACAGCGTGTGTTTTTAAAATTTAGTTCCTGTTTACATGCAGAAAGATTTTGTGGTGCGGGGATGTGCAGTTATATCAGTTCAGTTAGCTTTGGCAAGTACGTAGAGATGTGTGACAACCACCATACTTAAGATATAAAGCAGGCTCACCTCTCCAAAATGCTATCGTCCAGTCTCTTTGTAGTCAGTTCCTGCACCCAACCTGCACCCTGAGAGCAAGTAGATCATGCTCCAGCCCAATAGTTTTGCCTTTTCCACGATGTAATTTAAATGGAATCACAGAGTATGTTAATTTACTTAGCACAGGGATTGGGAATTTGCTGTGAAGGGTCACAGCAAATATCTTCAGCTTTGTAGGTCACATGGTCCCTGTCCCAACTGCTCCTCATGCCCATGTAGCATGAAAGCAGCCTCAGATAACACACGGATAATGAGGTGAGGCAGGAGTTGGCCAGCAAGGCTGAATCTTGGCCAACAGTGGAAGTTCAGATTAGTCCTTAAACTTCTCAGCTAATAAATAAATCTTGTAAAGACACCAAAGTGGGGGGGAGGACTTCTTAAATTACATTAGAAATTGTTACCAATCTTTTGTCTCTTCATTTGGACAGAAACATTGTGTCTTCTTTTCCAACTTGTGAACCCATCAAGTCTATCCCTAAACTCCTTTGAGCTCTCATGTGCTCTGCCATCACACCTGTATTAGGGAAAAAATCTTTCTTTCTTTCTTTCTGTGTTTCATTTACATGGTAGAATACTATGAGAAGTTTCAATGAGAACACGATAGTATTCAGAAATAAAGAGCTTATAAGGACACTGGAGTCCTTCAGAAATCTGGTCATTTAAAACTACTGAATATTCGCCGGGCGTGGTGGCTCACGCCTGTAATCCCAGCACTCGGGAGGCAGAGACAGGAGGATTGCTGAGTTCAAGGCTTGCCTGGGCTACATAGTGAGCTCAGGGCCAGCCTGAACTACAAAGCGAGACCCTGTCTCAAAAAACAAACAAACAAACTACTGAATATTCAATATCCCTCTGATTTTCTAAAATATTTGTTCTTCCAATATAAAAGAACATATCAGAGAAGCCAAATTATGTCAATGCATCCTGCTCTCCCATTATTCTTGTTGCTGAAATTTCTTAAAAATATGGAATGGAATGGATTGGGCTGGAGATCTAGTTCAGTGGTTCCAGTGCCTGCCTAGCAAGCACAAGGTCCCTGGTTCAATCTCCGGTAACCACATACAACAGTACTCACACCCACCATCAATCAGTACCACATACCACAATGCTGGGGATGGTGGCTCACACCTGTAATCCCAGCACTTGGGAGGCAGAGCAGGAGGATTGCTGAGTTCCAGGCTTGTCTGGGCTACATAGTGAGCTCAGGGCCAGTCTGAACTACAAAGTGAGACCTTATCTGAAAAAAAAAAAAAAAAAAAAAAAAAAAAAGGAATGGATTATACTCCAAAGTCTCAACAGTTAAATATGTAAATCAGGTGCTACCTTGTGACCTGTGATCATTTACTTGATTTCTTGAACTGAATTTCCTTATTTGTTAAATGGGCTCATTTGACAACAGGTCTCTAAAACCTTTCTTTGCCCAGTTCAGATATTCTATGAATTTGTAACAGAGTAATTCAAATTACATTGTGCCACATGTGGAACCTGAGCGGGGAGCTAGGGGATCAGGAGGTGGTGCTCTTACTGAGCTTGCCAAACAGATGGGGAATCGCATGATTCACACTTTTAAAGAAACCACAATCACTAAGTAATTAGTGTAACATCTTTGGACAGCTAGTGGCCGTCCAAATCACACTGTAACTTGGAAATGTCTGTTTTACAATTAAGCTAAAGCCCTTGCTTGAGTAGTTCTGCATTGAAATTGAATTCACATTGCAGTACTGCATTTATGGTGAGCCTGAGGAGTTGACAGATTTGAGATGATGGGAAACAGCCCCTCTGGAATGTAGACAGAACTATTGAAAGCCAAATTCAGCCCTTTTCCCATGGGCTACAGAGCTCAGGGAGGAGGAAGAAAGCAGCTTTTCAGTGTGCGGAGAGGAGCTGACCTATTTAGCTAAAAACAATTTGAAATTAAAAAGGACAAAATGCAGCAAAATGGCTAAGAATGTCAGCTAAGCTCACAGAACATTGCTAAGTCATCCAAGCTTTCAGAAGAAGTCACCTATATAAGAAATTATAAAAAATAAAAATTGGCCAATACATGAACGTACAGAAAGTGGAAGCTATTTTGTGAATGAAGAAATCAATTGAAACAAAATTGGTTTTGACCAATTTTTGTTTTACTCTCCTGTTATTCCCATGTTTCCATACTTCAGGCAATTAAATAGATTTTATTCTACTAGAAGACTATTTTATAACTTGCTTTTTCTTCAATTTTAGCCAAGTAAAAACACCTCAGGGCTTACACATAACATAAGCTATTGTTTACCTCTGAGCAATTACATAATCATTTATCTCTTTTCCTTTTGGTGATCGTTATATTGTTTACTGATTTATGCTTTTGCAAGCAAAGATATTATTGTGTTTGTATTTTCTGTTTACAGTTTTCTCGATTTTTCTCCTCTGAACTTTTGCCATGCCAATGTGGAGGCCATATATTGTATTTTATGCAATGAAAATACCTTTAACGTGAAGATGTATTTAACTACACATTTTTAAAATAATGTTTTCTTCATAGGATATAGACAGGCTTTAGCTCTTTACTGGACAACTCCTTTCCTGTTATTTTTATCTAACTTTAATTTAAAATGTTTTCAGTTTAAAAAATCATGGAAGCTATGTGGTCAGTAGCTAATTAATATTTATTTTTTATCTTGTTTATGATGAATTTTGTTTCTTGTAGCAGTCTTACAAATTAATTTCTTTGTGGATAGTACCTGCTTTAATAATTGGTGAGGGTTGGGCCAGAGATTTAGCTCAGTTATTCTGGTGTCTGCCTAGCAAGCACAAAATCCCAGGTAACCACATACACCAATATGGGTATGGTGACTCACGCCCAGCAGCAATCAGTACCACATACCACAGTGCCGGGCCTGTAATCCAGCACTCAGGAGGCAGAGGCAGGAGGATTGCTAAATTCCAGGCTTGCCTGGGCTCCATAGTGAGCACAGGGCCAGCCTGAACTACAAAGTGAGACCCTGTCTCAAAAAAAAATTGAAGGTTCATTGCAAACATTTTTTGGAGTGACTGGGTCTAAAAATATCTTTTATCTCCAATTTGAATAAGTTTATCTAGACAATTAAAATTCAGACTGAGCATTATTGTTTCCTTTCCTTATTAAACCATTTTCGGGATCTTGGGTGCTGCTCTGTGTCCTTCACTGCTGCCAGTAACAACTGTGAGTCAGTCAGTCCAATCTTCCTTGCTTTGTAGGGATGATTTGTAGCATTTCTTTGAGCACCTACT
This sequence comes from Thryonomys swinderianus, assembly GCA_004025085.1. Taxonomy (NCBI): domain Eukaryota; kingdom Metazoa; phylum Chordata; class Mammalia; order Rodentia; family Thryonomyidae; genus Thryonomys; species Thryonomys swinderianus. The sequence continues at coordinate 17,750 of PVIC010020752.1, forward strand.
TTGTACCAATCTGCTAAGCGCAAATGTGGACTTGGGATCTCTTAAACTATACAAGGTCTCAAAGCTGTGGAATGACGAGTGGACCCCTGTCTTCCGACAGTAAAACAGTGTTCACAGCACTCTCAGACAGCTAGCCATGTGCATTTTAGGAAGACCTCTGGGAGCCCTGAGGTCTGCGGTACCAGCTCGGACCTGTCATCACTGTGATTAACTTTATCATGAAATGAGCTGTGCTAATTACCACAACAGGCTACGGCACAGGGGAAGGTTTGGATTTGAATTGTAGCTGTTTAGCATAAATAAAGCTGAGGTTTCTGACGAGGGAAAGGCACGGAGAGACTTTCAGGTCTGTATTCTGCTTCGTGTTTTCCTAGTCACTTTTCTTTTTATCTCCAACTAAGAACTGTAATTTTTTCAACCTTCCTAAATACTCAACCCATTTTTGAGCAAGCGTTGCTCTTTTTTCTAGTTTCTTCTCCTGAAGGCCCACCATGAGTTTAGCAGGAAAAAAACTGGCTCATTTTTAACTTTTTTTTTTTTTTAATCATTTTCCTCCTTTTCTCTGTCTGCTTTTTCCCACTAAATTATGAGCTCCTAGAAAGTGGCAGCTATTTGTGAATGAAGAAATCAGTTGAAAAAAAGAAGCATTTTAAAAGTAGTATTTTTGTGAAGTTTGACAACTAAAAAACACTCATCTGTTAATACCTTTCACTTTCAAGTTCTTAGAAAAATACTAAATGTGACCTTAATATCTATCAAATGGATAATGAACAAATTAACCTATGAAGGAGTTAGTGGAGTATAATAAAATAATGCAATACCTCTACATGTAGGGTCTAATAATAACTGCTTTCACTTTAGAATATAATGCAGTCACCTTTGTGTGCAGTTCACTTTTACTTTTACTGACATGTAAACCTACAGGCTCGCAAACCTAATCCTTAAAGGAAATGCAATATAAAATGTCTAAGATTTGGTGGGGAATCAGAATGAGCAAATGAAGCTGGCCACATTCGATAGTGATCCTGTCATCTCTAGTCCAAGAAAATCAGTGTTAATCATGGAGGCCGTGAGGAATGGTGGGGCTAAGTCAGCTTCCCGTGTGTGTTTGTTCTGACATGTGGGACAAAAGAATCCACTGTGAGCTGATCTGTGCTGAGCTGGATTAAGCCTGCATGCTCCACCGCAGTGAGGCTGAAATAGCATTTCTTCCTCGATGCTGTCCTTCCGATACGGTTTTCCTGGCAGAGCAGCAGTCAGGCAGGCAGGCAGGCAGCTCTTCCCCAGTTCAGTGATTTTACTACATCCAAACAATTGCAGCCAAGTGCAACAGAAAATTCTCAGAATGCCTGTGAAGGACAGCCAAGCTGGAAATGACACCAAGGCCGTTTCCGGGAGCCCTCATGTAAGGGAGCTGTTTGCTAATCATTAGGAAAGGCCAGTAGATGCCAGGCATTCCCTTACACTGTTGAAGCCAGAGTAGAGAAAATCCTGTCTCTTTGTGGGTTTTCTAAGCAAGCAAGGAAAGAGAAACAGCACAAGCAAATATTCAAGGAGAGAAAATTATACAAGTACTGTTTTAAAACTTGGCTTTATTACACCGGGCTCTGTTATACAAGGATCTAAGAGTTACAGACATAGAAAATTTCAATATGCAGTTTTCAGCATGGTCTAATTCCTTTCTCCATTCAACAGATGAATATGGCTCTTGCTAGGGTGCAGATGTCACGGAGGACACAAGTCACACCTTGTGCAGGTAGTCTTGTTTGGCTAAAAGGCACAGTGTGTTATGGATTGGGAGTCAGTAACCATTCCGCCCCCCCGGAGATATTGTCCCCCCAGAGTTCAGAGATTCTGATCTTCGTCAGGCTGGATTCCACTGCTATTACATTCTCAAAGGTGTATTTCTTTGGGGGAAGCATTTAGCATAGTTTCAGCCATAGGAATATAGTTTAGATAATGACTTCAAGTCTCTTAGCTTTATTATCTATTTTAGCAGAAGGCAGCAATGAGGGGTGTTTTATTTTTTCTCACATACGGAAATTCAGTGATTTACATGTTTCTTGATGCTTTTTATTAATGTGATATTCCTGCAGACCATTTTATACACTTCTATTAGGCATGTCCATTAAAACTGAATTTTAATTCCTGTGCAGCTATTAATACTAGATGTCAGCTAAAAGCTTATATAGCTTTTTACTAATGGGATCATGAAAATAAACATGTACCCAGAGCTCAGAGGCCAAAATAGCCACAAAAGCAGAAACCGGCAGACACTGCCTCTCCACAAATTCTGAGGACAGCTGGTTCTGTTGACGTCCCAAGCCCACGGGAAAACTGACGGAGCAAGAAGGGAGACTCCTGCATGCGTTAGAGAAACGATTTTGTGGGGCTTATGCTATTTTAAACAATTCTCTGAAATGTTATTCCGGGCTTCATAGAGATAAGCTTCTTCCATTTATCTTGACTATGTGTTTTCAATTATTTTGCAATTAGAACAAAGACTTCACTTTCTATTACATTACATTTGTTTAGTTCAATTCAATAAACATTTTAAAGCTCCTACTCCCACTGTTCCACTGAGAAAAGTGTATCCCCTGGGTCATGTGCTAGGAGGTCTTTTCCCTTAACAGTGATGGTTTCTCGAGTCTGAAGTTTTACCCAGGAGTCAGTAAATATTTTTATAATAGGATTACCAATGTTGTATGTCTGATAGGGAGTTGAACGTAAAGCTCACATGAATTTTAAGATAGGGAAAGTTTCAAAAGTTTCCATCTTAGAGCAATCTGGAAGTCTGTATCCTCTGCTCTAAGTGGTACCTGAGGGAAAAATACAGGCGCATTTTCTGTAAGACAAAGCATTAGGCAGTGGATACTGGAAAGAGTCTAGCTACAGTCCTTTTAGTGTGAGGAAGCAGACAACATTTTACTGTGAGCATTTTACTCTGAAGCTAGAGGAATTTTAATTCAGATCAAAAGAGTGCTCTGTGAGTGCTGCTTCTATTTGGTGCAATTTGGACAGTTAAAGTGTGCAAAGGACACTGTAGAGACCAAGGGACCAGCTTGTGCAAAGGCACTGAGGCCGGACCACAGTGATGAATCCAGAGAACGAAGTCAGTGCAAGGCTAGAACATGAGGTAGGGCATTGGGGAAAAAAAAAAAATCAAAATTGTGTTTTTCTATAGTTTTGTTTTGTTATTTCAAATAAACCCATGTCCAGTTCTTACAGAATCATCTGGTAAAAAAGTTAACTTTATGAAAGTCAAAATAACTTTCCCATTTATCTGTAAAAATGATTGGCTTTAAAAATTCATTAGGATTTGGGCACAAGTGGAGGTTATCTTTAATAATAAATTGGAAGAGTATCTTTTCCTTTATACGCTCACAGAGGGATTTTAATGAGCCCACAAATAGCTACGTGGTGCCTGCCTTCACCAGGCACAGTCTAGAATCCCGGGCAGAGATGGCCTCCTCTTCCCCACAGAAGGATAGCACTTTGGACAGCAGGTACCGGAGTAGCTGTATTTGAACATAGTACATAGGAGCCCCACATGAAGACCCAGCTTCGGGCTGGGCGCTGGGATAGCCCAGCACAATGGCTGCCTCTGGATGGGGCTGCTGAGCTCCTGCACAGCGACTGCCCTGTGGAGGCTGCACAGGGGCTGTGAGAAAAGCCAGTCTTGGTGACACTGCCAGTTATCAACAGTGGTCCCCACTATTATCACATCAAAAATACATATATTACAGTGTTTACTGCAATGCAGGCTGCCCTGATCCAAAATCTGACGTGCTCCAAAATACAAAGTTTTTGAGAACTGACAAAAGGCTGCAAACAGAAAATCCCCCACCAGCCCTCTAGTGACAGATCTCGGCCAAAACACTGGTGCAAAATGCAGACTGATTTATTTACAAACTTATTGAAATGCTGTATAAAATTACCTGTGGGGCTGGAGCTTAGTGTGGAAGTTCTTCCAGGATGCAGGAGGTCCTGGGTTCAGTCTCAGGTGCCACACATACCCCAAAATGAATTACTTCCCATAGTATATATGAATTCTGTGTTCAGACTTTGGGCCATCCTCAAGATATCTCATTGTGTACATGCAACTATTTTTAAAAATAAGAAATTTGAGGGCCAGAGATTTAGCTCACTGGTTGTACTGCCTGCCTAGCAAGCGCAAGGTCCATGGTTCGATCCTGGTAACAACATATAATGATATGATATTGGGCGTGGTGACTCACACCCACTGGCAATCAGTACCACATACCACAAATTCCAAACTTGGTGGCTTACGCCTGTAATCCCAGCACTTGGGAGGCAGAGACAGGAGGATTGCTGAGTTTGAGGCTTGCCTGGGCTACATAGTGAGCTCAGAGCCAGCCTGAATTACAAAGCAGGACCCTGTCTCAAAAAAAAAAAAAAAAAAAATCTGAAACCCTTCTGGTTTCCAGTGTTTTGGATAAAGAGACCTGTGTCTACATCAGTATTTCCTCCTGAGGAGTTGGAGGATTTGGGAAGAAGCTTCTTTTAATCTTTTAATCTCTCTAACTTCTCTTTGCTCAGAAATGAATCCCTGGTTTCCCATAAATGGTAGTGAGCAATTTAAAATTATGAAAAATCAAGAATAATAACCACATTTTGGGTTTTTTACTGGTGTGAAAGCACAGCTATTGAGATAAATTATTTTGGTGTCAAGAAGAAAATTAACACGGATTCAGATTAAGGGTATAGAATGACATAGATGACAAAATAAATGGGGACCTTGTCAAAGGATACCACAGTGCCTGAGATAAGTCAGGAGGGAAGAGAGGGGAGCACTGGCCAGGCCAGAAGGCACTGCAGCGTGCAGAATCCTCCCTGGGCTCTTCAGCCAGGGCCTGGCACAGGCCTGGGGTCAGGGACTGAATTTTTACCGTATTCCCCCAACCACTCTTGAGTAGTAAAAAAGCAGAAAAATCCCCTCATGTTCTAGCCACATAGCTGACTTGTTAACCTGGAGTAAAGGTCAGGATTAATAACCCATTAGGAAGGGCTGGTCTTGTACTGCAAGGCAGAGACCCACAGCACCAGCACTTTGGGAAGGGTTTAAAAGGCTTCCAGATGAGCACAGGGAACTGGGAGGGTGAACCAGGTAGGCCTCTGAGCTCTGATGTGAGAACAATCCTTTCTGTGGAGCAAGCCAGCGTAGGGTTGTGTATGGGGATCTGCGGCTCAGCTCTGGGTCTGAGTCCAACCAAGCCATATAGCAATTCTACATCCCTGGGTGGCTCTGCAGTCTGTCTAAAGCCAGTGTCCTCATCTGTAAAATGCCATAGGGGCAGTAGTGACAGCTAGACCCGGTGAGCTGCTGGGAGGAAGGGAGCTCAGATGCCTATGAGCTTCAGAGGCGAGGCAAGCAGTACTTCCCAACCTTTTGTGGAGAGGCTGTACCCTCTCCAGGCTTCTCCCAGCTCCAACTCCTCTGGGGTAGAGGGAGGAAGGCAGAGAAGAGTGAACTCTGGCTTTCTGACGCAGAGAACAGGACAAGGTTGCTCCTAAATACCCCAAATTGAGCAAATATCATATCAGAAGATGTCATTTTATTTCCTCTGCCTTTTTCCAAATTTCCATCTGGCTCACAAGAGTGATTCACATTTTTATTTAAATATTTTTACTCTTATTTTGTGTCAACTAAAAATCTTGACTTCACTCTGTCCAGTGCATTCAGACCCCTTCCTTCTCCACCATCTGTTCAGAAGCTTTCCCAGACTAAAACCAGAACATGGCTCCTCCTAAGCACATTATCCTCACCTGGATCACCCAGCCACAGGAACATTTTCTCTAGTGGCCATGTTGTCAGTGTTTGCTGAATCATGCGTTTTTTTTCTACAGACAGCATGGAAGACGCTGTCAAGTTCTTTATAATGTGTGCCATCTAGGTAAGAATAAACCTGGCCAGGGGCTGCTATGGGGTGAAAGTTTGCACTTCACAAAATTCATGTTTTGAGAATCGATTCCTGCTCTTCCCAGAGCAGGAACTGTAGGTTATTTGGACAGTGAATTTCTTCCTGAATATCTGACATATGTGTTTGGTCACTGTATTAGACTGGGGGAAGCTTCCTTTGAGAAAAGGCCAGCCCAAATGAGAAACTCAGAGCTGTAGACTAGACATCTCTATTCTCAGCTTCATTCCACTCGCCTCATCTTAGTCACTCTGGGTAATGATAAATTGCTGAACGTGAGCTCATGGACCATGGTGCTCTTGGGAAGAAGCTCTGGTGGAGAAAGTACTGGAGTGCTGGGCAAAGAGAGCAAAGTGGGGTTCAGCATCAGGTGAGTTCTATGATGTGCTGAAGTGGGACTGAGGACAGCCAGCCAAAATGCTAAAGGCAGGAAGACCGTGTGTGAAAGGCCTCCATGTGGAGCCAGTGACTGAACTAAACCAATTAGCAGGCAGTTAAAAAACCTTTCAGATTTATTACACTCTATTTAGAAGAGGAAATTATGGCATATAATGACTGATTAAAAATATAGGTTCCAAAAGTATAGCAATTATTCTCTCATTTGTACTTTTAATTACTTTAAAAAAAAAGCAAGGAACATAAAAACTGTGGAAACAAAAGGGGATCTTCCAACCGAGTGAGTAGTTACTCTAGGAAGGCAGAAGGTAAGATGGAGACTCCCACATGTTTAGGAGTGTTTGCTCCCCACCTAGTGGAAGACCTTCCTGGAGAGAATTGATGCCTAGACACACACAGTTTTTCAAGATATTTAAAAATAAATAACTTTTACTTTAAAAAACCAGCTTGCTGTAGTCTGGAGAGTATGATACTTTAAATACTTAAGAACTCAAGGGATGGAGATATTGGAGAACATCTGAAATCACAGCACTGTGGGAGGCTAAGGCAGGAGATCACAAGTTGAAGGCCAGCCTGATCAATTTAGCAAGACCTTGTCTCAAAATAAGAACATTTAAAAAAGGCCTGGAGGTGTAGCAATGTGACAAAGCCCACCCCATTTCTAATGCACTAAACAATTACACATAGGAGAGAAACGCAGAGGAGTAGGCTTGTTACTGTCAGATCCTGCCCCCCCAAGGATCGAGAAGCTATTATTTATATAAGACAGTGGGAGAATGGAACCTTATTTATCCGCTATTAATAAGCTAGTACACAACTTAAAGTGGCTTTGATGAACACCATTTTATGTAGAGAATCTCCCCTCTATCATCTATTTCTAATTTTCTTCAAAATTTTTCAGACTGTAGGTTCTCTGATCTCCTTTTTGTGTTTCCACCTTCTGATTTCTGGGCTTCCCATTCTTATTTGGCTTTTGTAAGGTGTCACTGAAACATCCTTTTTGTCTGCTTTCAGAAGGGTCCTTACCAGCACACCTGCTACAAGGATTCCACTGACCCCAACTTACATTCATTCTTTAGTAATTTCGTACAGACATTTCTGGCCCCATGCCAGTTCTTTTCACTATCACTCTATTTCAGCACTTTGCATATTCTGGCACATAAACAGTTATGCATTTCACTGAAAACTTCCAGAAAGTCAAGTCTGAAGGACGTGCCTGTGTGTTGGGTTGACCTGAATTTTCTGACTCTTCTCTCCCTTGGTTTTTCTTACCACCATCTTTACTGATTTTCTTGTCTCTTCGGGTGACCCTTCCTTTTCTGCACTCCAGGGCTTCCTGACTCACCTGCCACAGCCACTGCCCTGCACCATCATGAACTCTTCATTGTACCTGGAATAGTCTCAGGAGTCCAAACACAGCCTCGTGCCCCTCCACCCCATTTTGATCAACTGTATCCATCAACTGAGCCAGAAAAATCTCCACAGCAATGGTTTTGTTTCAAACCTCTTTCCATGAACTAACCGTCTAACTGGGCTGTCAGCCTCCGTTTTGCCCTACATCACCTTCCTGTACACTGATCTTCCCTTCGCTGCCAGATGCTGGGATTATCTGGAAATGCAAATATGCTTACTGGACACTCTTCTTGCAGTGCTTTCCATCTATAGCATCGGCTCTCAAATACCAACTATGATGTGGAGTCACTTGGGATATTTGATGACTGTGCTGTCTAACGAGTTCCATACGATATGCTGGTTCTTGGCCCATACTTTGAGTAGCAAAGGTTGATGGATTAACATCCACATTGCACAGCAGGGACTACTAGGCCCTTTACTATCAAGGCCATTGCCCCAAATACACAGGTTCCTCTCAAACATTCCAAACTGTAATTCTACCTCAGTCTGTTGTCCACACTGTGACCTCTGACGGACACTCTCTCCTCCTATCCTCCTTCTCCAGACAACTTCTTCCAGTGGATTGATTAATAATTCATTCACTTATTTAGTTATGATTTTAGTTTTAAAATGACTCCTCTAATAACTTTTCAACTTTCCAAAACAGAATTAGGCTGAATGACCTTCCCGTAATGCATTCGTTCTGGACATCTTTAAATTGAATCATCTAACACAAAATGACAGAACTGCTCGTAGATGCCTGTTCCCTTCTGTCACAGTTTAGATCTAGAATGTCCTTCAGGCCCTTAAGTGTGTAAAGGTGAGGCTTTTAGAAGGTGATTGGATCATGGGGCACTCTGCTTATCAGTGGATTCATCTACTACCGAGCTCAGCAACTGAATGTGTGCTCAGAGGTGGGACCTGGTTAGAGGCCGATCCCTCCCTCGCTGGCCCCTCCCTTTCCTCTCTGCTTCCTGGCCACCATGATGTGGGCAGTTTTTTTCCACAGAGGCCCTTCTTCCTTTGGAGTCATTTGACTGACCATGCATCTTACCTGTGAGCCAGAATAAACCTGAGTACTGTCTCAGTGACAAGGATAGAGACTTAGACACCCACCCTTTCAGCATAGCCTGTCTGTGCTTCCCTGGGGGGAACTTGTGTTTCTTGCAGGCTTAGCACAAAGATTGGCACACAATGAATTTGGAGATATTTGCCCATCTTCATATTTTCCTTATCAAAATCTTCTCCACAAGCGTTGCAGGGTCTGAATTGGCCAGGAGACATCAGTCAGTTACCCTCTAGGATTTTAGCCATTCTTCTATTTTCTGTCAGGAGTGAAATAAGCACCAGCCATGGATTTATCCCTATTCAAAAGATAAAAATCCAATAAGATTTCCATAATAGCAGAGACAGAGATGTTTTTACAAGCTCATTAAGGTGAAGTGGCTCAATCATATCACATTTGTTTCACATTTCTTAACAATTCACCTTTGGGTCTTTACCATAGAGATCTTCTTTTCCTTAATGAAAATCTTACTAAAATTTTCATGAGGCTAGTAGTGAAAGGACAGAACTATCTGAACAGCCTTATGAAAAATATATTATACATCTTTCACTAGGAATTCTTTTAATCTTTTCATTGATCCATCATCTGCTTACTTTCATTCTAGCTTTATAGCTCTTTTTGTCATTAGAACTGGCTAATAAAAACAGATTAAAACAGCCAGCTGGTTGAACAGGATCAAACATAATTTCCTATACCATGAACACTGGGAAGCAATTTGGGTGTGAGATCAACCTTATATTAGCCCTGAACAGATACTGCAGTGGGAAGAATGATCTCTCTTAACATGGTGAAGCGCTGATCACTTTCAACAACCCAATTCAACATCTTATTAATCATGGAAACAGCTAAGCTGTTTTATAAATTTCTAGACTTTTGTATAGGTTACTTGCTGTGCTCAAAACTCTTACTCAGCTGGGAAATTCTCCTTCATTTGTCAGTACCTGGTCAAATATTACCTTCTTAGACACCTGAATTGTCTCAGCTGAACTGGCCTCTTACTGAGTTACCTGTAATTACAGTCTTGTACTGCCAAAAATGTTGATTGACATGGTGTCAGACCTCACTTGATTAGAAGCAGGAACTTCCTTCTGCTATGTGTGGTTGACAGTACTGGCTTAAATGTGTGGAAATAGAATGATGTTCTCCCTCCTCCGACAACTGCCCACGTCCCAACCCCTGTACCTGTGAGTGTGATGCTCCTCAAGAGCAAAGGTGACATCACAGGTAGAATCAAGTGATGGAGTTGACTCTGGAGCACGTGATTAGGCCCAACGTTATCAAAGGGTCATGGAGGAAGGGGCAGAGGGCACGAATCAGAGAAAATGTGAGGTGGAAGCCTGTGAGGTCGGTTACATGGCCTCTGGCCAAGAACTGCAGGCAGCCACTAGAGTTAAACAGAGAGAAAGAAAGGGGAGTCTCTCCCAGGAAAGCACCAGCCAACAACCTGTGTAGTTTGCAAGACCTGCTCTGAACTTTGGACTTCTGGGAACTCTAAGAAGTATTTATATTTGAAGCCATTGAACTTGGATAACTTATTTAGCAGCAATAGGAAACAAATACCAGGTTCATATAATGTTCGCATAGAGAATGCACAGAATGGCAGCCGTGAGCCTTCTTCCCGCCTTCTAACTTACCTCCTCTTCCTCCTGAGCAGCAAAGGAAGATTCTGCACCCCTGGTCCTAGCCCTGCAGCACACTGAGAGGCCGGCACTCTTCCAAAACTGTGTCCTGCTCAGCTGGACATTTTTCATTGCCAATTGGTGCACGATCCTGGGGCTGGTGCTGCAGGAAATCTTATTTGGCCCATGATTTATTGAAAAATCTCTAGAACTCCTTGAAAATTAGCAAGACAATGGGGTAAAACTGCCGTGCCTCTGGCTGTGGGCTCCCCCACCAAGGGAACAGGCTGCGCAGCTTCCCTTCATTTACACTTTCATCAGTAAGCACGGGCACACAACCTTCTAAAGGTAGGTTTCATTTTTCACAGCTATCATCACAGCCTGACCGGCGATGGCAGAAGGCAGCGAGATGCACAAAGCTCATCCTGTAACGTGTACTCAGCCACCAGGCCTCTAGGTGTCGCCACCGCCCAGGTCCTGTTACCAGAGAGCGCCTGGCACAATATACCCCTGCTGAGCAATTTTAATTTTTCAAATTATTAGTACCTAGAAAATGTGCGTGTGTAAATTACACACTATTGCCATTTTTTCATTTTATCTTGCCTCCAGCACTTTTCATGTAAAATTCAAACTAAGAGAAAAGGATGTATGTGGTTACTTGTGCGTTGTATTTTCACATTAACACTAGGACATTCTAGGTTTTTTATTTTCTTAAACTATAAGAGCATTCAATAAAAGTGTACCCACAACATGGAACATAGCTGGTAGTGGTAGAATGTCGTGGTGGAGGATATGCTTAGCATGTGTGAGACCCTGGGCTAATCTCCAGTTATACACACACACACACACACACACACACACACACACACACACACACACACAGGAAAAAGAAAAAAGGTCCATCTAGTTTCAAAGACACACAGAAATGTTTTTGTTTTTCCTATACAAACCATTTCAGTATTTTGTCTTTTACCAGGTTTGTTTACATCTTTGGAAGCAGGTGTTATTTTGTTTTTTGAGGCCAGTAGGAAGCAGCACTGCAAGGTATGTCACTGTTCAGCTGTGGGG
>PVIC010020753.1:0-29217 GCA_004025085.1 Thryonomys swinderianus
TCGAGTCTTCCCCCTCTCAGTCTCTCTGTGTCTCTACTTAACACAGAACAGTAACTCACCTACCTGCTGTGCACTTGGTAGATATCACACATGCAACGTGGGGGACCCTGCCTGGCGCACAACACTCAGTAGCCAGGTGTTTGTGAAACAAATTAATAGAGAAAGTTACCTACAGATAAGTATAATAAAAACTACTCAAAATCTTTATAAAGAAAAAGATGAAACTTTATTGGATAAGCAATCCTAAATAAGTGGGACAAAGGGTTATTTTTGTGAATAATGCTCAGTGCTCATAAAGATTATTGATTTGTTCCCAGTTAATTTACATCTTATTATTCAACACAACTCTAGTCCAACTCTCCACTTAATTTTTCATGGAAATTGACAAGCTAATAATAACATTTATATAGTGAGTAAGGCATTAAAGCAGTCCTGGTTTTCTGAATAGAACTACTACAGGGCAGATCTGTGCCCACTGTATAGGCTGCTCACAGACAGTACTATGTGGAGGTGTCTGACCCCAAGGGATGAGTGTTATTGATGAAGGTTTGATAGTACTGGCTGAGAGATGGACTGAGAGCAGCAGGACAGGGAATGCAAGAACAGACTTTCCACAGGCAGAGACCTGCGGAGACAACCACTCTCCACCTGTAAAGAGGAATGGGGTCTCCGGGTCACAGTGCACATGGAAGAGCTTTGTGCAGATTAGAGATGTTTGTGGGAAAGGTAAGATGAAAACTTTCATCAGAACATATACAAAGTCCATCTTTATGACTTCAAGGGTTGGGAAAGCCTTCTTAAAGAAGACACAGAAAGCACACACCAGAAATAGGGAGGCTGATCATTAATTACACTGAAACCAAGAACTGATGCTCATCAGCAGGAGGCAGAATGAAGAAATAGCAGAGATTCTTGGACATATGGTAGAGGCTCCATCTTGTCCCTATCAGGGAAATGTACATTTATACCACAAAGATCTAACAGTCCAAATTCCTCAGGTTGGCAGGAATGGCAAATATAGCCGTACAGCTGCTGCTGTGATGTGGCCCAATAGAAGTTTGTACACATTGCTGGGAGTTGTAGCAGAATCATGCTAGAAATATATGGCATCAGCTAAGAGACTGAAGATGCAGTTCCCCATCAGCCAGCAATATGTCTCCTGGGTATAATCCCATCAGATGGCTTGCCGTTAATTTTGCAATCATGCTTTTCTAATTAATAATGATATAAGTATAGATTCATCTAGTGATGATCCTTCTTTTTGTGTAACATATTTCAGTTAATACTAATAATGTATCTTAGGAAATAATTTTGATTTTATCCATATTTTCTCATTTATTACCAGATGTTTGAACAAACTGTTGTCTTATAATTGGTTTAATGCCCTTTATGTTTGGAATACATTTTCTTTTCCCATTTGTAATTTGGGGAATTTAATTTTCTCATTTTGCTATGGACTGACTCACTCAAAAGTATGTGTGGAGTGCTTGGCCTGTAAGTGTTGCCAAAGGTCTTTGGGACTCTGTAGGATTTGTCATTGGGGAGAACAGATGACACTAGGGCATGAGTCTGTCTTTACTTTGTGCAGAGCACCTGGGAAAAGTAATTTTTCTGAACAGAGTCATCAGCTCACTGTACTGGGGCTGAAGTCTCAGATCAAGGCTCTGACCTCTGGCCAGGGCGCCTCCTGGTTCAGTCCTCAGCAGAGGAGAGAGGAGGTGAAGGATGACCTGGCTTGTGACAATGGCATTCCAGTACCTGGTGAGGCGCCTGAGAGGTACCCTCTTCACACTGAGGTGGTGCCAACCACAGGTCAACAATTTGGGCTGCTGAAGCCATATAAACCCAAGCCCAGCTACCCCCGTACCTGTGGCTATCCTCTGTACACTACCTAGTGTTGACACTCAGTCATGGCCTGAAATTAAGAGGAAAATTCCAGAAATAAACTATTTGTAAGTTTCAAATTGAATGCAGTTCTGAGCATTGTTTTGGAATCTTGTGACGACACACTCTACCCGCAGACATGATCAGTCCCAGGCTGAGTGGCGCTGGTCCTGCCTCAGTCCAAGATCTATGGTCCCCCTGATGGGCTGGTGCCATCAGTGCACAGCAGAGTGCATCCCTGGGGTGACATCCCAGAGCTGGGGTGCTCCTCATTTCCTCTTGGGTGGCGGAGACTTGGGGCACAGTCCTGGCTCAGGCTGAGGCCAGACGAGGCTCTGCTGCTCTCCAAAGCTTAGCTGCCAGGGGGCTCTGATCCAGCTGGCTCCTGGTGCTGCAGCCTCTGGCCTAGATGCCTGGAGCAGCCTGCGGTTCACACAAAAGGCACCGCTGTCAGCTGCTTCTCCTCGCCCAGCTCTGAGTGAGCTCAGCAGACTCTGAGCTGTTTCTGGCTCTGGCCTAAACCTGTTCTTGGTTTGTTTGCTGCTGATGCTGTGTGAGTGCACATTGCAAACCGGAGCCAGGAGTGAGTGTGCGACAAGGATGAGGGAGCCAGGCTGGATGGCCAGAGGAGGGCCGCCAGAGTTCAGAGCGTGGGCCTGCTGGTGGGTTCCTGGTTAGGGCCCTGTGTGGGGTCTTTGAGGAGACTTTGCCCCATGGTGTGAGCCTCAAGCCTGCTGGGGCTTCCTTCCAAGGTCTTTCACCTCTTTTTAAACGCAACTAAGTGAGGCCTCAGGGGAAGGCTATGCAACACCACCTGAAGTTGGTGAACTGAGGTTTTGTGTTTCAGCCTGTGTGCATCTCAGTCCTGAAATCCTTTCATGGCCTTCAAACACTTATAAAAATCCATAAACAGAAGGATATATGGAGCCCTGTGTCTCAGCAGACTAGGCTGGGTGCTTCCTACAAAAGGAGGGAGGCAACTCTACTTAGCCACGAGGCATGTAGACATCTGAGAGAAAACTGAGGTGTCCCCTGTAAGACCGGAACAAAAGACAGAGGCATGAAGTTCCCACTCGTAGGTGACAGTCATGCGAGCCGCTGAGAATAAGAAATGACTGTTCCTTGTGGTGTGTGGAGGACAGTCTCTCATGGTTAACAGAATCCCCAACACAGCCAAGCAGCCCTGCCCCACTGGGATTTCCTCCGATGCATCTTCATGTAAATGATTTACCCATGTATATGAGGATTAGCTTGTTGTTTCCTTCCAGAGGACTGTTAGTTCCCTGACGGACCCTTGCTTGCCTTTGTTCCCTTGGTGTCTAGGGTCAGCCCTTGGATCAGTGTGGGGGAGGCTGTGGCTCTGTGACATACATGAACAGGTGCCGCTGTGCACCGAACACTGTCCTGAGGCATATCCGGGGAGCAGAGGGACTCAAATTCCTTCTTCCTTAAATTTGTGTCTGACCGGCCTGAGAGACCCTCTTCTCTGAGGCTGAAGTCGTGGATGGCTTGGGAGCAGGGGTCTGTGGTGTGGGTGCTCTTGGGGTTTGTGAGAACTGGTTTGGGAAAGGGGCTTCATGAAGAAGCTGCGATTTGAGAGATTCAGGGTTGGGTGGGATTGTGGGGAAACATCTTGCCATGGGGAAGGAATATATGCGAGGGCCTGGGAGGAACATGTCCCAAAGTCAAAGACCAGTGCAGAGGACCCTGTGACCTAAGATTTAATCAGATTTCTCATCTATCAGGTGGAGAGGCTGAAGCTCTGTGAAAAGGTGCCAGTCTGTGAATGGATGGATAACAGAGGCCACTGTAGTGGTCCCAGAGGTGATGAAGGCTCAGACCAGAGGATGTGGACACAGAGAGGATCTCTGAGGCTCAGGGTGGGTTGAGAAGCGGAGGAGTCAGGGGAGGAGTGGAGCTTTTCCATCGAGGATGTTGGGAGGATGGGAACCCTGGGGAGAAGCCAGCCAGGCTGTTGGGGCTGGGCCGGACCAGGCTGAGCTGTAAGAGCCTGAGCAGGACAGGGTTCTCTCGGGAAGGGCCATCCTCCTCCCAGGCCACCAGCAGGAAGTGAACATGCTTATTCCCTATGTTCTCTCTGAGGAGAGAACATATGTGTGTCCCATAGGTCTGTGTGCAGGAGCCAGTGAAGCAGGGGGGCCTCCAGGAGGTGGCCCAGGGGAGGCAGTTAGGGCACCTGAGCCTCAGGAAGGATGCATGCTGGTCTACTGGCATGTGTGAGCTCTCACAAGAGCGGGTTGTTACCAAGCTAGGGCCCAAGTGTCCGGCCCCACAGTGTACAGCCAGGGCCCTTTTTGTCTCATTATGTTGTGGATCCTTCAATCAAAGGAACCTTGTTAGTTTGTGAGTTACCAGCCTCAGGTCCTTCATCACAGCCATGTGGAGTGGCTCACACACAGTGCAGAGGCCGCTGTGTGGTCACTCCCACTCTCATAGGCACGTCCTTCTGGCTCTCAGGGAGGCGGAGCTCCAGCCATGTGTGTGCTGGTGGGATTTCCTCTGCTGTTAATTGCCTATTCATAGCCTGCACTCACATTTTCTGGAAGATTTTTTGTCTTTTTTTGTATGTAGCAGTTTTTATATAATCTGAATATGTCTATTGTATTCACTTGTAGATTTCCTCACTCAGTCAGTGACTTTAAACCCAAGTGATATTGTTAGTTGTCAGGATTTGTAAGCTTTAATATAGTCAAGTATGTTTATATTTTTTACAGTGCTCATGAGTTTTGCATTGAAGTTTAAAAATTCCACACCTTCCTGGTTGTCACAAGATATGTATTTTCTCCCAGAAGTTTTCAATTTTATAATTTGCATTGAGTAATTTGTGTTTATAGCAAACAGTTCGATACGTGGGATGCTGCTTGAAGCACTGTACTTCTTCGTGTCAATTGTAGGAGCTGAGTATCATTACTGTTGTCCCCACTGACACATACAGGAGCTGGAGGATGGGCTAAGTAACTGGCTATGATCATAATTCTTACAAACTGGGAAGTCTTTAACTCTCCTGAGATTAACTTACACTCTGTGGAGTGATTTTATATTTTTCCATACAGAGAGCAGACTGTCAAACTGTCTCTCCTCTCCTGCTGACTCCAAATGCTGTGTCTGTCATAGTTTAAGTTTCCACAAAGGTGTGACTGTGTTATTGGGCTCTCTGTCTGGTAAACTGGCCTGATCACATTGAGTCAATGCTACACTCTCCTCCCATCAGGCTTGATAGCTGGCCCAGATGGCAGGCTCCTGTCTTATTCTTCTGATTCTTTTTCCCTCTCTGGGAAACGGTCTCACTTTGTAGTTCAGGCTGGCCTTGAACTTACTATATATTCCAGGCGCCTGGATTTATAGCAGTTCTCCTGCCTCAGCTTCCCCAGTGCTGGGATAATAGGGCTGTGCCATTACACTGAGCTATTCTTTTGATTCTTTGTCCTCGAAATTGTCTCAGCTATTTAGTACCTTTCCTCTTTTAGATGACCTTTAAGATTTCCTAATAAAGGTCCATGGAAATGGTATTTGGAATTTTGTCTAGAATTTCATTGCAATTGCGAATTATTTTAGAGAAAAGTGATAGCTACATGAACTATCACTTTTCACCCACACATGAACTGCCTTGCTCAGAGTCCGATGTGTAGAAGGAAGACAACCTAGCCATTGAGATGGATGTAGGCAGGGCTGAGGTCGGAGAGTGTCACCCACAGTCCATTAGGCTCTGACCTTGGGGAGCCTGCCTGGTTATGGAGGGACTGGTTCCTGGTGACAGGGTGGTTTTGCCTCCTCCTCCTCCTCTCCCTCCTCCTCCTCTCTCAGTCTGTGTCCTCCCAGCCTCTGGAACCATAACTTGGATAATCTCTTTCTGGATGACCAGACTGAGGGGTACCTTGTTCTAGTTGAGTTCATGGTTAAGTCACTCTGTGAACTAGTGCCATTTGCAGGGATCAAGTGAGGCCCAAGCATTGTCTGGTAGCCAAGGTGACATCTGATGTCCTTTTTAGCCACCAAATTCCCTCTATGGAGAGGTTATTCCAGAGAAATCCACACAGAATGAAGCCTTGGCCCACCTTGGCCCTATTTTCACATACACAGAAAATGCCTGTAACTCTGTTGTTGGTTGTGTAATGAATACCTTCCTCATGGAAGATGTTTTTGCTTAGTGGCATTTTTGTTCATGTGATGGGAAAGTGTGCAATTAGCAGCCGGAAGACTCAGCTGGAGTCCTAGAGGAGATGACTCAATTTCCGGGCGTGCAGAAATGAAGGGTAAGACAGCGCCACCTGGGTTATTACTGAGAGATCGCAGTGAGACAACCTGCAAAAGTCCCAGGGACAGCCGTATTAGCAGGGCCCATGGAGGCAGAAATGCTTCCTTGGCTCCTTTATTCCATCGTTATCCTGATTCAAGCTTTAAGAACACCCAACAGCTACACAGCTATCAAGATGATCAAAGCTTAACTTTGCAGCACATAATTTTGAAGACAACATCAGTCTCTTGTAAAGAGTTATGTGGCCGGACTGGAAGAGACACAGGACACTTTACCGTGTGTGAACACCAAAGAGTGGTAAAGAGGGAGAAACGGCCTCTGGCTTTGTCCCTGAGCTGCTGTGGTGTCGGAGTACTCCCGAGCTGGGGTGTATCCTATCCAGAGGGCTGAAGGCACCCCTGGAACTCAAGTCCTGCAGAGCCCAGGTGGTCTCATCTTGACACCTGGGCAGGCTGTGGGGCCTGACTCCTTTGCACTGTGCACCCCTACTTTTGCTGAGGGGGCCAGACGATGTCACAGAAATGCCTGCCAGCATGTCCCCTGTCTTATGGCACAGTCCTCCAGGAGCTGGAGAGAGGGGCTGGGTGCAGTCATCTCCTCTAGGACTCCAGTTGAGTCATCCCAGACCTGCACCTGTGTGCAGATGGGAGATGTGTGGCCAGGTGCTGCTGAGTTAAGTAGCAGACTGGGGTCCATGGGTGAAGGTACTGTTCTAAGCTTGTGTGTGATATAGGGTTTCTACCAGCCATGGTCTGGTGGAGAACACGTGTACACAGGCACACAGATATAGACAGACAGACAGACACACACACACACACACACACACACAGAGTTCAAGAAGGCAGTGTGTGAACTGAAGACCATGCTGCAGGTGGGGCCGAAGGGGAGGCAGAGCCCATCACAAACCCTCCTCATTCTCTGAGCAGAATCACATGCAGCAGCAGCAGCAGCTCCTTGGGCTCCCCGCAGGGAATGAGGAGAGACGAGGGGGAGCGGTGAGTCTGCAGCTGAGGCCCGTGCAGCCAGGAGCAGAGAAGGTTCAGGGACTGGAAGTGGGGCTGTCCCAGAGCCCCCTGGGGGTCCGAGCCTCTATTCCTTCCCCAGATCTGTGAGAACGAGGCTTTGGCCGAGGTGTCAGGTTGTGGATGCTGCCTGGGACTGAGGCCATGACACTGTGACCAGCGGCCAGTCATTCAGGGAACTGTGAGTATAAGCTATCAGAGTGGAGCAGATCTCATGGTTAGTTCCTACAGTGCTGGATAGAATCTTGGGGACAAAATGCTCCGAAATCACAGGAGGGCTCAGTGTTTCACTCTCCCTCCACCCTGCGAACATGGGAGAGCTCAGCTCTCTGGGCCCAGAGTTGGGTCTACTTGGCCTTGTGGCCCCTGGCCACATGCTCAGGACCCCAGCTCGCCTCTGCTGATGATAACTCCCTCTTGCCTTGGGTACTGTCTTGGAGCTGCTGTCTCTGACTGCAGGAGACAGTGCAGAGGCCCTGACCTCAGCCAGCTCTTCTCCTTGGAGCCTGGCCCAGCCCCCTCCCTAGGACAGCTGAGCCCTGAAGAGGCTGCAGAGTGTGGAGAAGGTTCTTGGTGTTTTCTCTGGCCAGAACTCTGGTTCCGACTTGGTCAGCCTTCCCCAGTGTGCCAGGGCATCCTGGGTACTGCCCCTTGGTCCTCTCTCTCCCCTCTGCTTAAAACAGCTAATTCTTTCCTTGTGTGGTTTACAGTCTTTGTTTGACTTTGTGTTTGTTTTTGTCCTTCACCTTCAAAGGGAGCTGGTGGGCAGGGCCTCCAGTTATTTCCTGTTGGAGGGTGGGAAGCCCAGGAAGTATTCCCCTTCAGTTATTTTGGACACAGGGTGAATTCTGCTCCAGTGGAGGTGGGGTGGTGTAATGACCAGGACTTTTGTCAGACAACCATGGTGCTGCAGGCAGAGCAGAGTGCACCCTCACTCCTGCGGGGTCCAGACCACCCCTCTTACTTGTTACTGAGTTTCTAAAATTAACCTCCTGACTATACCCTGGGGCGTGGCTCAGTTTGGGTCCCCAGGTCCAAGGTGTGAGGGGACTGGGCTGCTCCACCTGCCTTGTGTTGGCTCCTAAGATGCCACACAAGGAGGAGCCATTCAGCATCACCATCGAGATCCTGTCCTTGGTGGATGCTGGCTTGAGGGCTACTGGGGTCCCCAAGGTGGGGAAGAACTGCCTCACACTGGGGTCCGTGCTCTGGGTGATGTCTAGAATGTCTTCTATGGCCCCTCTATATGAGACTGCTGGCTGCCAGGGGCGGTGACCTGCCCTGCCAGCTTCCAGTGTGGGTCCTGGCTCTCACTGCTCTCCCCCTACTGTGAGGCTACGTGAAGCTCCCCAGACTGGAGACCACTGAGGGAGCTGGGGATGTGGGAACAGGAGTGCTGGTCACCCACCCCCAAGGCTGCAGTTCTGCAGAGAAGGCTGCATTGTGGGGGAGGGAAGGGACTCAGACAGATGGCAGAAGTAGAATTTCCACAGATGCCTGTGTCTCCAAATTTTTGTGTTGGAGACTTGGCCATAGGGGCTCCACCACCTTGAAGTTGCTAACAGAGCCCCCCAAGAGTGGTTAAGTTTTTCTATAAAGTGATGCTGCTCTCGTGCTTTCTCTTGATTCCTCTCTGCCACGCAGTCCTTCCTGAGTAAATGTGGGCACTGAGACCTTGAACTCTCTGCTCAGGCTCCAAACCATCCTCTTCACTTCACAGATGACTGCACCCTAGGCATTCTGTCACCACAGCAGGGAACTTCTGTATTGCTCCACATTGTTGCCCTTTGCCTCCTGTATGTTCCCCAGCATTAGATGGAATAGGAAGAGTCAACTTGTCACTCCTGGTGTGGGAAACTTTCCAGAAGCTTCTGACTGCCTCCATCTTTGGTGCACTGTTTTCCTGGCCTTGCTTCCCTGAGGAGGAGAAGTCATGGATTCATCTTTGTGGTTTTGAGGCAATCAGATTTGCCTCTAGGCAGTGTACTTGCAAGGTGACTGATACCTGTGTTCTTCTTCACTGGTCCGCAGAGGGGAAGCTCTGTGCTCACCCATTAGGCACAGCCTGAGGGGCACACTGGACTTTCTCTCTATCAACTGCTCGTATCACAGGCTGAACAGTCCTTGTCAGTCTGGGGCAGGCTGACTGTGGTGACTTCCTTGGTTACTTTCTTTGCTCTGGTTGGGATTTAGTTTCTTTGGAGACATGTGGGGTCAGGAGGGAGGGTGGGGAATGAAGGGGCAGGAAGTCCTCAGACCTTGGCCAGGGGAGGATGTCTTATCCACAACTGTACAGAGCTCAGGGTGCCTGGGGCCCAAAACTCATGAGGCAGAGGCTGGGAGTGCAGAGCTTGAGGTCTGGCCCTACCTCTTGGCCTGTGACTTAGATCATTTATATCTTGTCTGTCTCAGGTCCCTCATCTTTAAATGTTAGCTATTATTATTATTATGTTGGTAGATGAACAGGTGAAGAAAACAAATAAGTAGAATGGATGGTGGTGTAAAACGCAAAACATGACCATGTAAGTGGCACAAGGCCAGCCAATCACCACAGTTGTTGGGCAGTGGCCAGGGGAGGGTAGGAAGTGAGACCTCTAGAGAATTCTAGAGAGAAAGGAAAGACACTAGAAAAGAGGTTTCTTCTGTGTGAAAGGACAGACCCCTGTGAGTTGTGAGAGATCCTTAGGATCCCAGCAAATAAGCCTGGAGCCAGCATGGTTCTCAGGCTAGCATCCTCCTCTCCGGAAATCTTCTGTACACACTTCCTGGACAGACAGGAAGTGAGTGGCCCCAGATCTACTGGGCAGGGAAGGGTGGATCAGTGGTGGTAAGTATGGCAGGGTAGGCATTGGCTCTACTTTGGAAATCAGAAGAGATGGGAGTGTGGTGAAGTCCAACCACCCCTGGTTCCCTGAATGTGTAGTTAAATGTTTCCTTCATTATTAAGCCCTGTGCGGGGACGGCTCTTGTCACTTGGTTTTTGATGCCTCAATATTCTTTATAGGGCCTGAGCTGACAGAGTGAAGATAAATGAGACTTGGGCCTTGAATTTAACAGTGATTCATTACAATAATTACTGCCCAAAATGGAAGTGAGTATTTACATCGTAGTAGCAAGAGCAAGTGATGACTGATTTTACATATGGGTTGTGCATTAATTTACAAATGTTAAAAATATTTTTGGAATCACAATTGTCTCATGGAAGAGGGTAGCTTGGTGTCCAAGGCCCAGAGCCAACACAAGCCCTTTCCTCATACAACCTTTTAACATTTCTGCTTTGACATTTCAAGTCAGAGTATCTCAATTAAAAAAACACAACAACTCCCACAGTATGGTGCTTATAGACTGGAACATTCTTATGCTGAGGTGCATGTTGGGAATGTATCGCTTGTACTGTGAAAAGACAGACATTCTGCGTTTATTGAGCCAACTGCAGAGAAAATGAAGTTTCCTGGAGCATTTTTATGGCCACATGGGACTGAGTACTGTGCTGTGCCAGACCCTAATGTGCTGCAAAAATAAATGTGCAGACAGAGACTTTGAGTTATGTGCCTCCTGACCAAAAATATCTTTTTGATTTTGTATCATGTATATCATGTTTATTCAAAATTATTTTGTAACTCGAAATTGGACGAAGACAGGGTATAAATACAGCTGCTCCCTGCTGACCCTGACTGCTATGCTGAGTGCTTGGTGCTCTGTCTTCTTCCCCATAGGGAGACACTGGGGGGGAGAAGCAGTGCCGGGGCGGGGAGGGGGTTGAACTCAACAGATGCATGGGCATCACAGGGATATGGCATCCATTATAGGGGCATAGGAACACCTGTTAGGAGTGAGGGGATTTTTGTGGTTTCGGTTTTTGTTTTTCTGTAGTGGGGATTGAATCCAGGCCTTTATCCTGACTCTTGTTTTTCTTTTGAACAGATCTCACTGGATCACCCAGGTGAAAACAAAAATTGTGATCTCCCTGTCTTCACGTCCAGAGTGCTGGGATCATGGGTGTCCACTCTCACACTACCATATTGGCTGAGTGAAGGATTTCTTAGGTCTGAGGCTAGGTCTGAGGAAAGTTCCCTGGATCAGCCAAACCCAGAGCTCACCTGCAGGGCCAGTGATTGGCACGTAGCCAGCCATCTTCTCCAGAGATGGCTAATCCGTAAGCACTTCCCAAACCACAGCCCAGCCAACCCCCAGCAGGGAGGTCACAGGGAAGAGGGCCAGAGAATCCTGAGGCAGCACGGCCACCTGCACATCTCATCCCTGCCAGAGGCCAGTGTCCTCAAGAGGGGGAGCCCAGCAGCTCCACGTGGGTCTGGGGACAGAGTGGGGTTTGGGTGTGGGGGGTGGGGCAGGGGTCCTGGCCTCAGCAAGGACTTGGAATTGTTCTCTCTTCTCGGGGCTGGGAGCTGAGAGAGTAGATAGTGGCCCAGGCTGAAGATATCTTATCCTCTTGGAGCTGAAAGGCAGCAGCTTAGAGCCCTACCCTCTCCCGAGGTGGCCAGTGGCTCCCTCATGGTCAGTACTGCATCTAAAAGTAGAAACAAAACAAAGCAGCGCAATGCGCCCATCCCTTCCTGTCCCTGCTGGGTCACCTTCCGAGTTCCAGCATATGCTGGGATTATTGGCGACCTGGATCCGGGACTTGTGTCACTGACAGGCCCCCGGAAGGGCATTCTGTTATCCCACTTTGTCTTTGTCCCTGTCTGGAAGTCAAAACAATGATGTTGATGACACTTATTTTTCAGTCCCTAGACCATGTGAGTTAAATATTATTTGGTTATAAAGAACATTTTGCTGAAAATAAGTATTAATATGTGCCCTGAAAGACTTGTTCTTACTGGCAGCTGCTCTGATGACTCCAACTGAAATCCTGCCTTTGGAGGCCCAAGTGGCCAAGATGACCCACTTCATGCTGGAAGGTGACAGAGTGGACCAGAACCCATCCCAAGGTCCTTTCTGATTCGTGTGTCCCAGCCTCTCCCTGGCTTAGTTTCAGTGTGGATTGCAGAGTCCCTGCCAGCTATTGCTGTCTGGCAAAGGGCCCAACCCACAGTGGTTTAAGGCAGCCGTGGGTCTCTTGTTTTCTGCCACTAGCTGGAACAGTGCCCCTCTGAGGTCTCCCAGGTGCCTGGGTCAGCTGTCCTACTGATGCAAGTGCTGCTGGATGTAGCCACATGGCTCCTGTGCCTCACGGCCCCTGGAGCCTTGTGGATGCTATGGGTCTCCGTGGCCTGAATCAGAAGTCACAGCATCCCTTCCCCCTGAGTCGCTGGTGAAGCACAACACAGAGACCAGCCCAGATTTAAGGGAAGGGTTTTCAGCCCGCTTTTCCTGGGGCTGTGTAAGGGGCACTGTGGCCGTCTCTAATCTGGTGCAGCAGTGTGGGAAGATAGGCCAGCTGTCATGAGAAACAGGTGAGCTTGAGAGTCACTGCAGGGAGAGGACAAGTCCACACAGGGATGAGCAGAAGATGACTGGAGAGGCTGGTTGCAGAGGTTTAGGCTCCAAGGATTCAGGGTCCAGAAAGACACAGTCCCCATCCTTCAGTCCTCATATGACATTGTACAGTGGCATTAATCAGAGCTGTTCACACTGTGAGTGATAGTGCTGAAATGCCTCTTAGTTCATCAATCTACCTACCCACCCACCATCCAGCCGTCCACCCACCTTCTGTCCATACAGCCTTCTACTTATCCATCCACTCATCTGTCTACCCACCCACCCATCCACCCCAACCCATCCATCCATCCACCAACCCCCACCCATCTGTCCATCCGTTTACCCATTCTTCTACCCATCCACTCATCTATTTACCCACCCACCCATCTGTCCATCTACTATCCTTCTATCCATCCACTCACCCACCCATCTACCCCTGACTCATCACTCATCCATCCACCCATCTCTCTACCTACCCACTCATTTACCCTGGATCCATCCACCCATCCACCAACATCCTACTCATCCATCCATTTACTCATCCATTCACCCATCCATCCACCCATCTACAATCCACTCATCTATTCACTTACCTATCTATCCATTCATCCACTATCTTTCCATCCATTTATCTACTGTCCTTCCACCCATCCTCTCATCTACCCATCCAGTCCTCACTCCCCCATCCTCCCACCCACCCACTGATGCATCACTATATGTCTATTCATCTATGTACTTCCCACCCACTCACCCTCCCATCCATCCATCTATCAACTATTCATATATCTATATATGTATTAATTTAAGAAATATTCACTGATGTCCTGGGCCAAAATATCTTGTCACTGAGCTTATATGCTAATGAGAGAGGGAGAAAGAAACCATTCCAGGCAGTGATATGAAGAAAATAAGATGGGAAAATTCGAGAAGAGCAAGGAAAGGGATGGGAAGGGACTGCATGTGGTTAACAAGTACTTGTTCTCTCAGAGGATGGAGAGATGGGATGATCCTGAAGGATGATCCTAAGGCATGAATTGTTTTGTATTATTCAAGGAACAAACAGGGCATTATGACTGGAGGCCTGTGGCTAGAGAGGAGGGTGCATGGTGTGGGAGGGAGGATTGACTCAGCACTGGCAGTAAGGAGCTTGAGGGCTTGGACCACCTGGTCCCCTATAGTGCACAGTACAGAAAAATGCCAGTTGGGTCTGAGGGACAGAAATTGTGCTGGGAACAAGAATATGTATGATGAGGTTGGGACCAGGGTCAGGTGGGAGTAGGGAGGGTAACTATAAAGATCACAATGAGCATGGATGTTTATTATCCTTGGCACATGGCTCTAGAGCCCTCCTGGCCTGGGTAAGGCACGTGTTCTCATTCCTCCCACAGAAGATTAAAATGCTCTGTGGTCAGTGGTTTCTGGGACTTGTCAGCCTCGAGGTCCCCTGGGGGCCATTTAAGGAGAGGTCCTATGTGTAATCAGCCATTGGGATCACAGCTTCCTTGCCCAAGTTTGACAGAAAGCATAAGGAAGGAGACAGGAGGGTCAGTGACTCCAGAAGTCACCGAACTGGCCTGAAGGAGGAGACCAGTGTGCTCAGAAGAGGACTCCAGTCAAAGTTGATGTTTTCCTGTGGGACCCTTGTGTTCATGCGGTGGATGGAGTCTGCACTCACTCTGTGCTCTGTGTGCTTGGGCCGCAGGGGCTCCCATGTGAGAATGGCAGGGCCTCAGGGTGAGTGGGGCTTCTCCTGGAACCTGGACGAAGTGCCCGGCAGCAGGGCAGAAGGTCCAGGGCGTTGTGCAGTAGAGCCGGGCTGTCCTGAGCACACACACAGCCTCTTGTCCCATGAGATTTGTCATGTTGTCCTCTGACGGTTTCCCGGGTCAGGGAATGCGCAAGTGTGTCCTGCGCACAGACTGCAGTCCCATCTGGTCCCAGCTCTATTCCCCGGCCTCTGTTCTCACTGCCTGTGCTCTTTGTTTGATTTCCCTTTTGTCCTTGGCTAAACTTAAAAATGTTTTCTGTTTTATTTTTTTAAAATAACTGTTTATTTTTCTTCTCCTGTAAGTAATTTCCCCTGTTTAAAAAAAAATCATTAAGTTTACATATTTTTCTAGTTTTTTTGGTTTATCTGTTATTACCTTATGCCAAGTACTTAATTAATCTCTCTTTTTTTATTTACTTCTAAAAAAGCAGTTAATTCTGTAGAATATTTTCTGTATTTTAGGAAACAGGGGAATAGACCTTTCACACATGGGAAGGGGACCAAGGGCTAGGAGGAGAGGGAGAGGGGACAAAACTGAATTAGGATGAGTTATGTTTGTACCAGTGCCTCACAATGCTTGTAACCACTGGGGCTATGAATCACTAATGGACTGATAAAAATAAAAATTAAAAACATAAACAAATCCTGATGGTTTCTGTGTGAGGCCCCCTAAGTGCAGATCATTTTCCATTTTGTTTTCTTTGCTTGGCTCTAGGTTTGCTCGAACAGCCAGGGCCCAAGCCAGCCTGGCTCTTTAGTTCTGAACTTTGGGTTTGAGTACATCGTGGTAGGAGAGCGTATTATGAAGGATTTCAATTTCAAGAGACACAGTGAGGTTTGTTTTAGCTTTGAACATGATCAATTGGTTTTACGTGTTCTAAAGAGGTGTGAAGGGCTGTGTCACCTGTGGGAATTGGTGGTGCACACACAGACACAGCACATGTGCGGCCACAAGCCTGCGGGTGGCCTCCTCCGAGGATCCAAGTCTGCAGGCCCCTCCCTTCCATAACGCCAGTGTCCACACATAATCTATTCTTACCTCACTCTCCTTCACACCCTCTCCAGGTTAGTTATAGTGTCTGATGCGATGTGGACACTGTGGAAATAGCTGCTAGGCTGTGATGTTTAGGGAACAATGACCAGGAGGAATGTCTCTACATGCTCTGTGGGCAGATGGGCTCCAGCCTGGTCAGAGAGCTGCAGGAGGCCTTGCCGGGTGTGTGACATGTCATGGGCCTGGACGAGGAACATATAAGGGGCACATGGGGCACAGGCTGCTCTGGAGCCAGCAGGATGGCCAGGTTGTCTTCATTTGCGGTCACTGAGAAGTGAATGAGGGAAGACGCTTGGCTGTGGTATGTGTTATGTGGTATGCGGTATGTGGAACCCCTCTGGAGGGTCCTGTAGATAAGTGGGAGCCTCGGCAACGTCCTGGAAATGGGGCTGGGGCCCTGAAGACAAGCCCGGAAGTGGGTCATCCTTGCCATGATAGGTGTCACAGTGTTGGGGATCCTTGGGGCTGCTCAGTTTTACACACAGCAAACAAGGAAAGGGATCTTGAGGTCAAAGTCAAGGTCAAGGTAAGTGCAAATAGGTCCCCATATCCTTTGTCTAGGAAGACTAGTTCAAGGGCAGTGAGGACTCTGGCAGCAGCTCACAGTGGTGTTTCCAGCAACTGACTTGGAAACCTGGTGTTCCAGCAGGGCTGCTCCCTGTGGGTCTGAGTTCTCCCCACAGTGGGCTGTACCCTGTGTATGCTGTTTCCTCTTTTCCTGAGTAGACCTGTTCCCAGGGAAAACAATCCTTTGCTCAGGGCTTCGGTTTTATGTACTGCTGATCTATTACTTTGTTTCTCTAATTGCCTTCCCACAGTCAATGGCTTTACTACCTGCAACTAAAAACAACCCCAGATTCTAAAACACAAGGTCACTTGTTTATAACAAAGAAAGCCACTTGTGCCCTGGTGGGAAGGGAAGAAGGCAGAGCAGATTGCCCCAAGGACGTTGGCTCCATGGCACCAGGACATGTGCATGGCTTCTGCTGTGGTTCGCCTGCAAAGCTTTGCGCCACGGGAAACTAAGGCACACTTGCTTCTGCACTCTGGGCCCAGGTGGGCAGAGTGACAGCGCCAGCCACTGCATGACTTTCTGGAGGGGCAGGTTTGCTCCTCAGAGGGCAGCAGCTCCAGGCGGTGGGCAGCCAATCTGAGGCCTGCTGCATTTAATTAAGGTAATTTTCCTATTCGGTGGGGGGGGCCCAGATGTGGAGATGACATCTCATTTTATTGTGAATAAGAATGCGTCCTTCCAAGCAAATGTCATCAGAATGGAATGTGGTCACACATCAAAGACACAGGTCTGTGTCTTCAGAGGGAAGGGCTGAGATGGAACAAATCTTGCCTTTTTTCCAGTCCTGCGGTCTTCCAGTACCTGGATGCGGCCAATGAGGTGATGGAGCTCATGGACAGAGGTTATGATGGAGGGAAGCAGCGGGAAAAGTCACAGGCCTGTGTCAGGCAAGAGAGGCGTTGGTCCCTGTTGTGGCTTGTGTGCAGATGTCCCCCAAGCTTCATGTGACCATAGCACTTTTTAGAGGTGGCTGAATCTAGAGTGCGTGATGCTGATTAAGGGTGTGTGATTGCTAAATCAGTCCACTGACTGGTTGGACACCGCCTTAATCCAGTAGCCTAGTGAGAGTATAAAAGGGGCAGAAAGAAGCGGCTAAGGCCCTTTCCTTGCTAACTTCTGCTCACTACAAACTATTTTCTCCTCTTTAATGCCCCCTGCCGTGTGTCACCCTGCCTTGGAGCCAGCAGATATGGACTGAAACCTGTACAAACTATGAACTAAGTAAACTTTCTCTCCTTTAACTTTGGGCATCAGGTATTTTTTTTTTTTTTTTTTTTTTTTGAGACAGGGTCTCGCTTTGTAGTTCAGGCTGGCTCTGAGCTCACTATGTAGCCCAGGCAAGCCTTGAACTCAGCAATCCTCCAGTCTCTGCCTCCCGAGTGCTGGGATTACAGGCGTGAGCCACCACGCCTGGCAGTGTCAGGTATTTTATGGCAGCAAGAAAAGTAATTGAGACAGTCCCCCAGAGAGACCAGGCCTGTGCCTCCTGCCCTCCTCTGAAGTTCATGAGTCAGTGTTGAGTGTACCCCTGCACCTCTCGCTGGTCTGCACAGCTACTGCTATGTCGCTGGCCGGGCAGAAGATGCCCAAAACCTGGTAAATGCTACTTCCGGGGCTCAGTGAGGGTGTTTCCAGGAGAAGTGGGATGAGCTGCCCTCTTATGAGGAGGGTGCTGAGGACCTGGGTGGACACAAAGGTGGGAAGAAGGTAAATTCTTTCTCTTCTTGAGCAGGGATGGTGGTCTCCTAATTCTTCCCAATTCCAGATGCCTGGGAACCAGATGGAATCACTCTATGGGGTGTAGCACCTCCAGGCCAGACAGTGGACCGTGGGACCTCCCAGCCCCTTAGCTCATGAGCCAGTTCCCATGATAAATCTCCCCCATGTCTGTACATAACTGACTTGCTCTTCTCTGGAGAAGCTGGTACTCTGGGGGCAGCGATGTCATCACTGAGAATCCCAGGGTGGCCAGGCTGCATTGCCTGGGTTTCCTGCCTGCTCTCTCCCCAGAAGTGATTGTCCTGCTGGAGGCTTCTCAGCCTCGGCGTCTCTCATGGGGATGCTGAGCAGGGCTAGGGATTTGGGTTGCTGAGAGCATTTCACTGATAGCATCTCAAGGAATGTCTGTTCCTGGAGATCTTCTCCTTTTTTTATTTTTTAAATTGAATTCTCTATTGGTACATTTCATATATACATCATGATAACACTCAACATTGTTTTCTCCTTTTTGTTTTAGTTCCTTCTCTTGGAGGAACATGGAGCAAACAGGACGTCCCTTTGTAAGGCCACTACTTAGCATTCAGGGGTCCCCATAATGGAGCAGGTTCTCATTTTCAGAAGGAGGATCTGTGAGTGGGGCATGGAATGACAGACACCAAACCTGGTGTCATTCATCTATTTCTGGGACAGTGAGACACCAAATGGGCACTTCCAGATGTCCCAGAAAGGCCCGGGCTGCCATGTCACTTTCTCCTGATTATTATTCTGCCCTGAAGGTTTACACTGCCAAGGGGAAAATTGCAGCTCCAGCCCTGCTTGTCACTCCCTGTGTGGCCTGTGTGTGGAGTCTGCAGAGGCCTCTGCCCACCAGGACCTGACCCTGGACAACCTGGCCTTGGCTGAGACCTCAAGAGTGTCTGTAAGTTGGGTACTTACACACCCACACACAGAGCACATGTACACAGAGACTCCAGGACTGTCTGGAAGCTGGGCACATGCAACCCACACCAAGGAGTCCTCTCTGGGGGAACCAGCAAGTGGCCTCTGCCTGTGTAAACCCAGCCTGGCTTAGGGGATGACACCCGACGTGGGCAGAACTGTGTCTGTGAGTAACTGAGGAGTGGGGCCAGGCGAGAGGAAGAGAAAGGGCCTTGCTGTGTGCAGTCCAGGAGGGCATGACTCTGGTGGGGCCTTGCCCCTCTGGAAGAGAGGCTGTCACAGAGCTGTCCTCAGTGTGCCAGGGAGCACCAGTCTCTCAGGGAACACCACCCCGTACAGCTGCTGGAGTTCACCTGTGTTGAGTGGTGGCCACCCCAGCGCCCATGGCGAGCCAGATCCTGCTTTCGAAAGAGGGACCCAGAACAAGCACCATACATGTGTAACCAGGGTCAGGCTGGGAAGCTATCGGTGCCTCTGCCCAGTTGTGTTGGGATAACAGATACCAGGACTGGGGCTGCGTACTGACCAGAGGCTGATTTCACATGGTTCTGGAGGTGGAAACCTACAACTGAGAGCAGTTCCTGCTGTGTGACACAAGGCAGAGGGCTGAGATGCAAGGTTGCAGGTATGAGGAGGACAGGGTTAGTTCCTTCCCAGGAGGAGCTGCCCTGCGGCAGCACCTGCTCCCACCACAGAACCCTCCACACAGTGCTGCCGTGAAGTCCAGACACCAACATGACACTTCAGGGAATGTGACAGACTCTGGCGTGGGCAGGCCAGGCAGCAAGGGTTGGGGAAGGTGCATGGAGAGGTGACGTCGGTGTGGGACTGGGGACTCTCAGAGGCCACGTAGTAGGGTGATGAGCTAGCTCCATGCTGGACTCCAAGGAAAGGTGAGGGTGGTGCCATCCCTGGAGTGGCCCTTTTTGTCACCTGCATGCCCAGGAGCACTGTCTGTGGTTGGCCCTGGGCCTGGGTCAGAAGAGTGTGCAAGTGAAAACTCAGGACAGATAGTCACACTGTATTTCAGGTGAATGATCAATAGTTTTTAGTTGTAAAAATATTAAAATTGAAGAGAATGTTAAAGTTATTGTGAAAAAAAAGGTATAAAAGGAAATACAGAGGCCAGAGGCCCTGTTGTTAGGGGAGGAGCCTGGGTGGATACCTCGATGGCTGGGCTGTCTGAGTCATCTGACTGTGGCGCTCCCTGTACTCGTATGCCCTGTGCACCCTAGCTTTGCCCACAACACTGTCTGTCCCCTGTGCGGTGGCAGAGCAGTCCCACATGCAGATAGCGGTGGGGTTGGCCGGCCAGTACTCCTGCAGCAATGTTCCCTGAAGACCCACACCTAACCCTGGGGCTGGCACAGCCATGGGGAGAGCAGGGCTCTGTGCTCAGGTGAGCTTTGTGCCTGACAGGTGTGGGGAGCAAGTCTCTGAGCCAGGACAGTGGTGCCTTAACTTGGCTAATGCAGACAGGAGAAGGTCCAGTACTTGGAATGCTGTGAAGAGCACGAGTTAGTGTAGAGAGGGCAATAGTTACATTCCTGGCAACAGCAATACTTAAAAATGTCTTCCTAAAAATGTAGTATCCGTTTGGGGTCAACTACATTACAGGTAGCTTCAGACCAGGTGGCAAATCAGAGCTGGAGTCATGATTATGGAAACTGCCCAGACCTGAGTTGATTTACTTCAGTCACAGCAGCGAGGTCCTGTTATTTTAGTGAGTCACCATGTGCATGCACCTAGATGCAGGCCTGGCCCTTGGGGTGGCTGCACAGTTCATGTAACAAGAAGCAGACACTTGTAGCATCCTAACGAGGCCTGTGGCTGCTGGACCTGCAGCCCTGTCACACAGCGCAGCCTGGAATGGAATCCAGTGTTTTAATGGAATATTTTCCCTAAATGATAAGGCATTGCATATGGTTCTTTTCCCATTGTGTAGTGATTCCTTCCAAAGCAAACATCTTAAGGATTTTTAACGGAGGTTGGCAAATGCAGCTTTCCTGAGTATAAGGATGTTGAAGCCATCTGCTAGAAAATCAAGCTCTGCCATATAAAACATGCAGAACTGGCTGCTTTGGATGATTTAATCATAAAATACCATTTCCTGAACCCAAAGGAAAATGTTTCTACTTGGCCAGTAGGGCTTTCTGGAGAAAGGCAGTATATATTTGCAGAATGGTGCATTAGAAACTTTGAATTTCAAAGAGAAAAAACAGAGCAGGGAGTCTTGGAAAACAAACATCGAAGGGTTCATCATTTCAATTCTTTGCAGATGACTCTGAAAGAAAAGTTTTTGTTGAAACTCCTTTGACAGAAATTGAGAGTTATGGCCACAGTTTTGAAGGCAAGTAATTGAATTGTGCTGTTTGTACTTTATTTTGGACACATTTAATTATTAAGTACTTTTCTGTACCATGAGAACTAAACCCAAATCATCAATGTGATATTGGAGAGTCAGGAGCCAAGGTGGGTGGCACACACAGCCTTACATCATCGTGATGTGGGCATGGATGAGAGAGTACACATGCACACACACACATGCTCATACATACAGGTACAGGCACATATAAACAACATGTTTCACTCACATAGCCCCCACACGCTCACATATGCCCACATAGACATACACAGTACATGTTCATAGATCTGCACATATCCACACATATTTACATACCTATGCACACACTTGCTCACACACATGTACACATACAGGAACATGTGTGCACATACACACACATCTTTTTCTTACAGAGTCTTGTTGAACTGCTGCCTCATTAGTCTGTAAGAAAGGCTCCTCATACCTTGGCACAGCTTAAACTTGTCTTGCTCCAATATTGACAGCTCTTTTCCTAGTGTTTGTGTATAAAATGTGCTTAGGGAACAAGCAGTGTCTTAAATGTGCTCCATTCCAGTATTGGCAAAAGTTTATGACATGTATTTTCCATGTAAATTGGTAGTTAGGAATTCCATGCTCTTTACTTTCTAGACAAATATCCACACATTTTTAATGAAATCACTTGCGTGCATTAGCTGCTGATGAACATGGCTTTAAGAATGGGCCTCTGGGGTAGACAGGTCCTCAACATCACCTGCTGAGGTATTTACTGCCCTGTCAAAGGGTGATCCAGATAACAGGAGCACGGAGCTGCCCTTCCTGCTGACTTCACACATAGCCTGGTCTGCTAGGCTGAGCGCCTCTGTCCCCAAATGCTCCTTCATCTGCCACTATGGTTCTATTCCAGCTCTCAGGGCCAGACTGAGTGCGTGCCGAGAGCCCCGACTCAGAACTCAAGCCGAGATCTTATCGATCAGGTCTCTTTGGGTGTCACTTTCCATTCCTTCTTTGGTCCGCTTCTCACTTTAGTGCCAGATTTCCAAGTGGAAGTGCAAGGTGGGTGGGGCAGAAGTGGGCTTCCCATCCTGAAGTCAACACCAGCACTTCCTCTCTGGGTGCTCAGCAGCACTTATGCTTCTGGAAGGACTGCAGCGTCCACTCAGATCAGATCTTAATCTGGACAAGGCCAAAGTGTTTCCCGGAGCTCTGTCCCTCCTCCTGGGTGGTCCCCACGCGTGCCCTGGGCCTTATCAGATGGCAGCACGTGCTGGCTTCTGCCATGGCCCTGCCTCTCCAGGTTCTGCTGGTTTGCCTCCACCGCAGCCTGCCCTCAATAAGAACCATTGCTGCACAGGGCAACCCAGGTAACCCCTCCTTCCCAGACTCATCGTGGCCCAGGAAGGCAAGTGATCATTATTATGGGGATTGTACCTCTCAGGCCTTGGGTCTCCACTTCCTTGCTATGGCTGGTAAGGAAAAGGCTGATTCTGCAACAGCTTGAGGCTTGGGAGGCAACCCAGAAAATCCAAGAATTCATCTTGGGGAGCTCAGTCTGCCTCTGTGCCTTGGGTCACACAGGGTTGCTTTTCACTGTGGATTACAACCTGGAGCATTAACCAGCAGGCACATTTATTTCACTGTCCTGCAGTTTACCATATACAGCAAGAGCCAAGACTATAGAGGTGATGGAAAACCAGTGTGACAGTTAAGCTCAGTTGTCAACTTGGTTGGCTTGGGAGCCGCCCAGGGGATAAGTACAGCACATTGTGGGGGTGTCTGATGCATCATAGGCCACAGCCTTGGATACTGTCTGAACCCTTCTTTGGCACTGTTCCCCAGCTCTGCTTCCCCTTACCATAAACCAAATGATTTCTTCTACCAGACCTTTGGCCATGATCTTCCTGCCTTGGAAGTGGCCAGCCATGATTGAAACCTCTGAAACCATGAGCCAAATGCTCTTTTCCTTTAACTTGTGGGGATCCAGTGTTTGATTCTCAGGATAGAACAGTTGACTTGTACAAACTATATGTTTAAATACTTAAGTCTTATGTGCAAAATGGTATTCAGTAAATAAGTAGTTTCTAACAGAAGACATATATATTAACAAAACACTTTATCTTCTAGACCTGCCCAGCTTTCCAGAAGCTGCATTCTTCAGTGCTAGCTTCACCTCAGCTACTGGAAGAGAGTGCAGGTGATAAGAAGGGGCTGACTGCTGGCTTTGAGCTTCTGGCCCTTGGTTCCAGCTCCAGTTCCAGATCAGGCACCACAGTGTTCACATAACATCTGAGGAAATTTGCCTCTAGCTGAGACAGTGTCTTTGTTATACTCACTTTGGATGAGCGATTGTCTGCAAGAGGGCTTGCTGGGCCAAAGGGCCAATGCCACTTCTGTGGTACGTGGCATCAGGACAGTGTGTGATGATGTGGGCTTCTGGGATGTGGATGGTGGTGTGGTACCAACTTTGCCAGTGCCATGTGGCCTTGATGTGCTTTATTATGCTACCTGCCCTCTTGTTTTCACCTTTCATACATCCCAGCCAAACTATATACTTTTATCTTTTGCCTACCTTTGTAAATCTTTAGTTCATCTTTTCTTACTGATTTATTACACTTGAAAATTTAATGACAACCTGAAGATCTTTCTGACATGTGGTTTAAAAACATTTCTTTAGTTCACTATGTGCATTTAAAAGTTACAGTAATATTTTACAGTCTAACCCTTCCCCTGTTTCAGGTACAGCTCTGTCCCTTGGTCATTTTGCTCCAGTTTCTGTTGGCTTTTGCAGTGTCTCCTGTGGAGCCATCACTGCTAAAATCTTGTGGATTCTGAGTGGGCAGTGTGGCCTGCTGTGCTGGTGGCATTTCTCAGGGGAAGTGCAAGGCCATTTGCATGTCACGTTATGATGTTGCTTTTGGCTTTAAAGACTCTACTCCTAAATTTACCTTTACTATGGAAAATACTAAACACACACAGAAGTAGGACAGACAGTGCCCGGAGCCCTCCCTGGGTCTTCTCCTGTTGCAGAACCCTCCATACACGGCCACTCACTTCATGCGCTCCTTTTTATTGCCTGGGATATTGGAGACAAATCCTAGATATCATATTTCTCCCACAAATAACTCAGTCTCTGTCTCCAACAGGAAAAGATTTAAAAAGCAATCATTACGTTATCTTCACATGTCACACAGCAATACTAAGAGGGAGACTGTGTAAACTTTTCAGCTATGAATGCTTTGGGGGTGCAGAAAGGTGATGGCCAAGCCCCTACTTGGACCCAGTACTCCGGGTGTCAGTCACCTGTAAAGCCACCCCCCACCCCGCCCCACGCGTGCATTTGGTTCACAGTCCAGTTCCTGTAGCGTGTGTCGTGTGTCTGGGATTTAGCTGATGGGTCTCTTATTGAAGACTTGTTTTATCCTCCGTGTTCCCTGGGGGCAAGTGTAATATCCAAGGCCTGATGAAAGGCAAGTTTTTCTCCAATTCTTTTCAGCAGGAAGCCTTTAGGTGGTTGCCACGTGGCTCCTGCTGTTTTGTGTGGGAAGCAGGGAGGCCTGGCCATGGTGCTTTCCATGCTGATGAGGTCACAGCCCATCAAGAAGCTGGGGACTGGGACTCACTGGTCCCTGCTCTCCATCCTTCACTTCCTGTGGGGTTCAGAGTGGGGTGGAAGGTGGCTAGGCCTGGCTGGGAGCTGGCATTTATGTCTTGCTCTGCCTCCCTCAGGTGGCAAGGCTCCTCAGTCTTGTGTAGACCCCACTTTGGGTGTGGTGCCATCTGGGGTGCATCCCTGGGAGCAGGATGTGGGCATGGAAGCGCAGTGGCAGCTGTGACTCAGGAGCGGGCTCCAGTGGCTTGTTTAGGGAACCTCTAGGTCTTTGTGAAGCTGAGTCCTAAGAGGAGTCTCCAGGGCTCTTCTGGCTGGGGTGGGGGGCAGAGCGTCTGTCGTCCTCATGTCAGTTCTCGGCAGAGGCGAAGGCTGGGACCGTGGGCAGGGCCAGCGCTCACTTCTGAGGTCCTGGTTTGGAGAACTTGCCAAGCATGTCACCGTGATGAAGATTGATTATAATGACTGTACTTTGGTAATTCACTTACTCCACGGAGCCGTGTCACAGCCAGGCCCCATCTGGTTCCAATCATTGGAAAGGGAGCACCACGTCTGGATGGAGGGGCAGAGGTGCTGTGTCTGCGTCTGCAGGGAGCACCGGCTGGTGGGACGAGGACCACCTGCAGGGCTCTGCGGGTGCCTTGCAGCCCTTCTGCCCTCGGCAGGGCTCAGGGCTCTTACTGGGTGTCTGGCTCAGTCCTGGTGCTGGGTGATCAGGGGCCGGGTGCGGTCCCCTGCCCTCCTGGAGAGGCTGCAGGTTTCAGCTGGGGGTGGGACAAGGGCAGGCAGCCAGCAAGTAACTGACATCATCCACAAATTATAGAGCATGTCAGAAATCAACACAGACCCTGGTGGAAAGATTTCACAGAGATAAGGGGCTTTAGCGGCCCTGGAAGGATTCAGATCCTACCACCCGGTGAGCATTTGCTCAGCACTGACCTTGGCCTCCTGGCACAGCTGGCCCAGGTATCTGGGGTTCGCATCTGTGCTTGCAGCTAACTGTGACTCCCTGAATATCACAGCTGTTTGCATGGCATTTACCCATGGCAAGTCATTCAAAGTCACTTGGAGACGACTGGAGGGTAGGGAGGATGTTGAGGGCACCTGCAATCCCATGCCCCTCTTGGGGAGGGGCTGGGACCCTCACGTGCCACTCTACCTGGGATGGAACATCTGGCTATTGGTATAGGATGTGCGGTTTATGTGCCTCATGGTTTCAGGGGCTTCAGACAATGGGGCCTGGGTCCGTGGGTCTCAGCAGTAGTGACAGAGCATCTCTCCAGGTGCTGAGGCCCCAGCTCTGGCTTCTCTGAGGAGGCTCTGCATGGGTGTGGGGGCAGGTCAGCAAGACCTCATTGTCTTCCCCGCCACTGTCACTGCACCCGAGGCCTTGTGGACAGTCATATGTGACTACACGTGCTCTCCCTCTTAGGCCTTCCGGGCTGGGCAGTCCTGGCTTTTGTTTGCCACAGGAAGACAACTGAGTACAGCCCTTGTTTAACCTGGCTCACGCCGCAGAGAGGAATTGTCACCAGATGAGTCAGCCTAACCTGTGGCTGGAGCCAGGGCTTTGGCTCCCAGGCTGTTTACCAAGGAATGACTGCGTTCGTGAATGCTCTTAGGAAATGACAAGGGACAGAAAATTGTCATTGTTTTGGCTTTAAAAAACTGGGGGCCTGGAAATCAGCCAATGCTTGGGAGAGTGTGTCCCCTGTGCTGTTCAGAAGCATGTAGAAGAGTGGCTCTGGGTCACAGTATACAGCTGCCACCCAACAGCTACCTGTGTCATCTGTTACCAGCAGAGCTGTCACTTGTCCCAGTCACAGGTGTGGACTCCAGGCTTGTGGCCATTGGGAGGGAAGGGAGACCTGCATTGTCCACCTGTCTGCAGCCCGGTGGGTTTCAAGCCAGTTTGGCCTTGTCTCCACGTGGTTGGTGACCTGTCTCTGTGCACTGTGGACTGGGCTTCACTGACACCTGTCTTGTAAACAGTGAAGGCTCCGGGACATGTGGGCCTGTACCTGTGGCATGGATCTGGACTCCAGGAGTTCACTGACTTCACTTCAGAGCCGGCAGAGGAGTAAGGACCGCGGGTCTTTTCCTCCCTTCCAGGTACTGCGTGCAGATCCAGGCTACTGTTGGCTTGCCCTGGCCCTACCTGTGTCCGCCTCTCTTGCTGGTCAGCATGACCTTGTCCCACACTTGCTGTGCTGTCCAGGCTGTGTGGCACACTCTTGGGTATTTCTAGGGCCATCCAGTGCCCAGATGGTGTGCAGTGAGTGCCCATGTCCGTGGACCCCTGCGGCGTCCAGCTCCCTCCCTCAGTGGGGCAGGTGGCTTTCCAAGCTCCTTGGTCACAGTGTGTAATGGGATGGGGTGTAGCCCTGCACTCCGTGGCCAGGCTGTGTGGCCCCTGTATCACTCCTGTGCCATTTACTCCCTTCTGACTTTGACTCTGGTTGCCCCTTACCCCTGCCATGACCTTGGAGGCAACCTGTGAGACATTATAGAGGGGCCACAGAGCTGGGACCCCTGTCCTGCAGCTTCCTGGAGCCCAGCAGCTGGCATCATCTCCTGACTCCCATTCTGAGGGATCTGCTGAGGCCATGGGCATGGAGGAGACAGGAGAAGGCAGCCAGGTGGCTGCTGTGGTCGTGAGAGTCCATGAAACATGCACTGTAGGATGGAGACCCTGTTTTTTCCAGACCCAACTGCCTGGAGAAATGGGTTACATGGGACACCTAGAGAGGGACTATGTTTCAGTGTCCTAATTAGCACATCAGGTAATCACCAGATCCTCCTTTTCCCCTTTCCTGTTGTTTATTAGTCATTTTTACTGTATACCAAGTCTTGCTCACTGAAAACCACTGCAGGAAACATTTTCCCTGAGGTGAGTCCTGGAGACATGGAACTGCCCCAGGGGCCACACTGGGGAAACCACACTGTGTCCCTGAGTCTTGCTGAGGGCTGGTCTCTGTGGTTGTCATCAGTGATGGAAGATGGTGATTGTTACTTGATCATAGAAGTCATCTCATGCTGTGTATGCACAGCGTAGTGGTGGGTTGTGAACTTTCAGTGTTGAGTGTGTGCATTGATCATCCTACAATAAGCCTAAAGAAAACATGCACACACATATACATGCATATACACATGCACAATATATACACACACATAGATACACATGCACATACATGCATACACATATACACACAATGCACACATGTACAGGAAATGAAGAACACTGCCCAACTCCTTCCCTGGCACCTGGAATCTTCCTATCTTCTTACCCTCTCAGATGCTGTGGTCCCTGACGTCTTCACCTCTCCCTCCCATCCCCATCCCTTTCCAATTAGCTACAATCCTGACATCCTATGGGAGCTGTGTCCTCCATTCCAGGCCCTTCAGAGTCTCGCCCGCATCTCTGCACCTCTGAGTGCCCGAACTCCGTCTGCAGCTCCTCCTTCCGGCCCCTTCCTTGTAGACTCCCAGCCACAGCCACCACTCGCTGCTGCCCCGGCCCCCACACTTGCCCCATGTGATGCTCACAGGGCCCTGAAGCCACTGCTCGAGCACTGCTCTCAGGGACTCCTGGGTGCACCCTAGCATGGGCTCCTGCACTTCCTCAAGCTGCTATCCCTTTCTTAGAGGCAGCTTTTCTCTTCTACCTGTGTCATCAGCCTTGATTCTATGGCTTTGTACTTGGTGGCTGTTCTTTTGGCCCAGCCCTGCACAACCTCATGTCTCAGTGGACTGTGGGGACCCCAGCTGAGGGGATTTCCAGCTCCCCTCAAGCCCCCCAAACACAGGAGGGACCTTCCCTGGACACAATTCCTGTCACATTTCCCTTGTAGCCAAAGTCTCTGTATTCCCTCCATGTGCAAGCCATGGTATCCCAGGCCTCCTGGCACTTGGGGTTGTCTCCTAGCACAGCCCTGGAAGCTCTCTATCTCCTTTGATTCTCATCTGGGTAGCTTTAAACACCACTCACCACAACTTTGAGACTCCCTCCTTGCCCCAGAATCTCCATGTTCTCCCCTTTCCTTCTGTCTAGAGGTGAGCTCTGGCAACCCCCTCCCCCTGGGAATATCACTCCTTTTCATGAGGAGCTCTGCTCTGCCCAGTTCACTCAGACTTGGGTCATGGAAAGGTCTGTGGGCATCTGACAGGGACATTAAAAGATCCTTCTAGAACCTTC
This sequence comes from Thryonomys swinderianus, assembly GCA_004025085.1. Taxonomy (NCBI): domain Eukaryota; kingdom Metazoa; phylum Chordata; class Mammalia; order Rodentia; family Thryonomyidae; genus Thryonomys; species Thryonomys swinderianus. The sequence goes on from PVIC010020753.1 coordinate 28,819, forward strand.
TCAGATCACCTGGAGAGAGGAAGCCCTGCTCTGCTATGGGTTGTCTCTCTCTCTGTATTGCCTCCTGGGTGACAAAGTACAAGAGGACAAAGTTTCTTTCCTTTGATACAGCGCTGTGTCATGAGAATGCCGGGTGGCCAGGTGGAAAGTCTAGGGATGTCAGGTCACAGCCCTCACTGGTGCCTCCGCATGTCCTGATATGTCCAGTTTTCAGCTGAGGAAAAGAGGCAGGTGGGGCGGTGACTCTTCTGCGGTCCTCACTGTGCTTGGTGGGGAGGGGAGGGACCCTGGGTTCCCAGTGAGTGGTTTCTGCTCTGCTCTGTCCACCTCCTGATGGCCTGTGTGCTGCCTTGAGACCTCGGTGGACTCGGCCATGATGTCTTCTCCTGGGCCCACTCT